>PVJC01005649.1:0-58229 GCA_004026665.1 Murina feae
ATTCATGTTTATGTATTTAATCATCTTATTTATTACATGATATATATTTTACCTAAGTTTCAGTTTATTATATGCACTTTTAATAATAATCCCTTATGCCTTTCTTAATATGTATAAAAACTATAGTTATATCACCTTTCATTCCTTTTATACATATGCGATTTTTGCCAGCGAGAGCTTTATATATATAGATAAACTTTATTAATTAGAACTACTTTCCTTTTTAGCTAAACTTTTTCCAGCTCAGTGAAGCACCCCAACTTCTCTTTCAGGTAATGGTCAATAACACAGCAGTAAATGTCAACAGGAAGCAGATTATTATTGTAGATCACACAGGGAGAAAAGGGAAAAATATTTAATTGCAGCAGTGTTTGACTATATTCCGCACAGTGAGAAAACCTGAAGAAATTTTCAAGTTCCATCATTTCTTATTTCTTTTCAGTTGGGTCAACTTTCTAAACTTTCTAAATCTCTGTTTTCCCACTAATGAAAATAAGATTCCACTGAGTCTCCTATCTACTTACTTCAGGACTTTCAAATGAGATGAGGCACTGAAAAATGCTTTACAGACATCTTACTAAAATGTGAAATGTTTGCACCTGCTATAAAGAAAGTCGTGTTCCTGGGCTGAAGAAACTGCAAGGAGGCTAGTTGTCACTAGGGAGAGGAATCTGGGCATTGCTGTGTGACGTCATTACCTGATTCCCACAGCAACTGTTTTCAGGATGGGCTGGGCCGTGGGCCGCATTTTGTGCCATGGGGTCTCAGCAGCATTGGCTTTAGTTTGGCGGGTTGTTGCTCTGGGCTGGTGGCGGAGCCTGTGCCCCACTTTGGGGAAGCCCAGTGTTGCTTTGTTGGAGCCAGGTCTGTGGTGCTCTTTCTTTGTAAATGGCCAGTGTGCTTCATGGCAGCTCCTGCATTGAGCACCTGCCCCCTGGTGATTAGTGCTTATCACAGTGACCAGTCGGACAGTCGAAGCAACACTGGCTTGTGGGGAGCAGGCCTAAGCTGCAGTCAGAAATTGTTAGTGCTGCTAAGGAGGAGGGAGAGGCTCCCACCACCACGGCTATACTGGCAGCCATCAGCCTGGCTTGTGACTGAGCAGAACTCTCCTTTGTGGTAGTGCACTGACCACCAGGGGGCAGCTCCTGCATTGAGCATCTGCCTCCTGGTGGTCAGTATTTGTCATAGTGACCATTCATTCCCAGTGGTTCTGCTGTTAGGGTCAATTTGCATATTACCCTTTTATTATATAGGATAGAGGCTTGGTGCATGGGTAGGAGGCCAGCTGGTTTGCCCTGAAGTGTGTCCTGGATCACGGTGGGGTCCTGCTGAGGTGCCTGTCCAGCCTGGCTGAGGGGCTGATGACTGTTCTCAGGCTGGCCAAGCCTTCAGCAGAGATCCTCACCCTATGAGGGTATGGCCATTCTGGGTAAGGGGCTGATGGCTGTTTGTATGCAGTTACAGTCCCCAGCAACCCAAGTTCCTAGCGAGGCTGGCTGGAAGCAGGTGTCTGGGATTTTTTTATCTTCTATAATTAATACTTTGTTTCCTTAAGTTGAGGCCTCAGCTGGCCAGAGCAGTTGGGAAGCTTGGTTTCCTTCTTTGCTGGGGCAACCAAGCGTCCTGCTTGCTCCAGCTCAGTGGCTGCCAGCCACTTTCTTGGTTGGGTTAATTTGCATATAGTCACTCTGATTGGTGTAGCTTGGGATGTAGCAGAGTGCCACCAATTTGCATGTTTCTCTTTTATTAGTGTAGATGAAAAGAAAAAGGGGAAAAATGGTATAATGTACCAAACCTTATGTTGGTTTTTATAGAACTTGAAGATATGATGCCTTTGGCACACTAGCACATTTAAACAAACAAACAAACAAAAAAACATATACACACTAATTTCCTTGTTGAGTCTGATTCAAAAGTGACTAAGAATTCTAGTGTGTAAATAACTTTTGGGATTAGAAAAACTTCTAAAGGCAGCAATGGGGACTGTGTTCTTGGGGACATAAGTAGACATGAGCATCAGAAATAGGGAATGTGCAAAATACATCACCATAGGTCTTTAAAAATTGATAGGAAACAATTTTCCTTACTTACTAATTTTTATGAATACTTCATCTAATCTAATAAAAGAGTAATATGCAAATTGACCCTCACTCCGTTACACCCACAAGCCAAGCCCACAAACAATCAGGAGCAAATATGAAAATTAACCCAACAAAGTTGGCGGAGGCCAGAGCCTGGATACTTGAGTTGCAGCCACAGCTACCAAGCAAGCATTCTGGCTCTGGCCACTCCAGGCCTGTTGCAGACTCAAAAGGCAGGGGAGACAGAGAAGTCTGGCTCCAGTGCCTGAGCCTAGCTTCTGCTGGGAGTTGAAGAAGCTGCCTGTCTGTGATTGCAGGCATGGGGAGAAACTCCATGCCCCTGATCACAGGTGTGGGGAGAAACCACCTATCTCTGATCACAGGCCTGGAGTGAAACCCCCTGTCCCTGATAACAGGTGTAGGGAGAAACAGACAGTCAGTTGCTCTCAGGCGTGGGGAGAAGATGCTTGCCTGTGATTGCAGGTGCGGGGGAGAAGCAGCCTGCCTGTGATCTCAGGCATGGGAGAGAAGCCTTTGAGAAGCTGCCTGTCCGTGATCACAGGCCACCTGCAGAGAAGCCACCTGTTGGTGATCACAGGTGGCTTCTCCCCCATGCCTGTGATCAGGGATAGGCGGCTTCTTCCCCTTCACCTGCAATCACAGACAGCATCGGGCCTAAGCCAGAAGGTGGACATCCCCCAATGGGTCCCAGACTGCGAGAGGGCACAGGCCACGCTGAGGGCTCCCCCACCAGTGAACAAGTTTTTGTACACTGAGCCCCTAGTTTTAATTATAAAAAGAAATCTGATAATAAAAAAAATTACATGTAAAATCACAATGGCAGAGAGAGAGATGTTTTGAACATGTATATTCATACATTTTCATATCCATGTGGATATTAATCAAGTATATATAAAATATAGGAGCAATTTATGAAAGTAAAACATAAAGTTGTATATTTTAGATTTATAAGCACAGGGTACTAAATATCACTTTAATAGTTAACAAAATCATTATCATAAAAGTTCCTATATATCAGGCATCCTCAAACTATGGCCCGCAAGCCACATGCGGCCCATCGAGGACATTTATCTGGCCCGCCAGGTGTTTTTGCCACCGCTGCCTGTCCTGCTTAAAATAAGATATGTGCAATGTGCATAGGAATTTGTTCATAGTATTTTTTTTTAACTATAGTCTGGCCCTCCAATGGTCTGAGGAACCGTGAACTGGCCCCTGTTTAAAAAGTTTGAGGACCCCTGCTATATATAGTTCTAAATTTATGAATGTTCCATTACTTTTTAAAACAATCTGTTTTTGCATATTTTAAATTTTTTATTGAAATGGCGGCAAGGTAGTTATTTGAAGTTACGTATCTGACCTCTAGAGACACATACTTTTTCAGAATACTATAAAAACAGATTGTTTATTAAGATGTCACCAAAGATTTAATAGTGAAATATCAATTGTTGAGTGTGAGAAAACTACTTTAACTCCTTATACACATCTTCAGATTTATTCCATTTATCCTAGCCTATAAGAATTCAGATGTATTGGGTATCTACAATAACAAAAAGGAAAGATGCAAATTGATGGTACCTTTGCGATGCCCACCAGCCAATAAGGAGTGAGTACGCAAATTAATATAAAATATGATGGGTTAATTTGCATATGCAGCACCAAGTGGCATGGGGCTGGACACAGGCGTTCTCACCAACCCAGCGGCTCTGGACGTCTTGGCAGTAAGGGAAGGCAGAAAGGCAGCTCTGGGTCGGACCAAAGGCAAAAAGCCTTCTGTGGCCACATTGAAGGAAGCTAGATACTGTATTTTCAGGCATATAAGATGACTTTTTAACCCAGGAAAATCTTCTCAAAAGTCGGGGGTTATCTTGTACACCCAGTGTCGTCTTATAGGGCGGGTGCTGGAACTTCTGAGCCAGACTGGAAAATATACGGTCACCACATATGGTGGGGGAACTCAAAAAATGGCCGCACTCCATTCATTTCAAATCAAATCTGATGTTTTTAAATTTTTTATTTCATGTGTATTGGAAGAGGGATAGTCTTATTTGGCAAGTGTATCCCCAATTCTATATTTTAACTGGAAAAGTTGGGGGTCGTCTTATATGCCCAGTCCTATTATACGCCAGAAAATACAGTAGTCACATTTTACAGGGTAGAAATATGGCAGAAAAATATGGCCTATACTGTTGCCAGGGATAGTAACCAAAACGTTTGGCAAACATAGCAATTTCTGACAGATAGTAAGCATAAGTACCTTAGAATTTAATTTTAATGGGGAGTAAAAATTGAAATAGTCAAGATTGACTATAAGCAAGTGGAACGACAAAGTGAGAATGTCGATATGACTAGAGAATAAGTCATGCAGAGACAAATAATATTAGAAGATTCAGGTTTTCTGCCTAGTTATCCTTCCTTTTAGTTGGATTCACTGATTCCTTTTACCTCTGCATCTTTAAGAAAAACGCAATCTTTTTAACTGAGTCATGGAAAGCTTGTTTCACTTGATTGTTTCTCAGTGTGTAAATAAAGGGGTTCAACATGGGCGAAATGGAAGTGACAAGGAGTGAAATCCCTTTGTTTATAGCTACCTGGTCCTTGGCTGAAGGGTTGACATAAATGAAGATGCAGCTTCCATAAGTAATGGAAACCACAATCATGTGGGAAGAACACGTGGAAAAGGCCTTTTTCCTTTGCTGGGCAGAGGGAAACCTTAGAATAGTCCTGATTATATAAAAGTAGGAAAGAACCACACATATGAGGGTCATTATGAATGTCAACACAGCACACATGATAACCAGCTGTTCTATCAACCAGGTGTCTGAGCAAGCGATTTTCAGCATAGGAGATGCATCACAGCAAAAATGATCAATGATGTTCGAATTGCAGAATTCCAGGCCCAAACCCATACTGAGTGGTGGGAGAATGATGATCAGACCAGCTACCCAACAGGAGAAAATGATGTTCTTGCATACTCTGCTGTTCATGATGATGGTGTAATGCAGGGGTTTGCAGATGGCCACGTAGCGATCATAGGACATGGCAGCCAGAAGAAAAAATTCCGTTACTCCAAACAGGTCTATAAACAAGAGTTGACTGACACAAGCATTATAGGTAATGAACTTGTCCCCAGATAATATGCTGTATAGGAATCTGGGAACACAGGCAGTTGTGAAAGAAATTTCTAAGAAGGAGAAATTTTGAAGGAACAGATACATAGGTGTTTTTAGGTGGGAATCAATCAGAGTGAGGGTGATGATAGTTAGGTTTCCAGATATACTCAGCATGTAGGAAAGAAATAGAAAGATAAATAGCAATATTTTCAGTTGAGAGCCATCGGTCAGTCCCAGCAAGATGAAGGTTGTTATTGTAGTTTGGTTTTTCATCCTTGATTATTGTCTTTTTTCCATTCTGCTTCAAATAATAAGACATTATAGGAGGAACTCCACAGTCCTGGTCAATTACAATGCAATTGTAATTTGTGTCGGTTTGACATATTTAATATAATAAAGGAGTAATATGCAAATTGTCCATCACCTGAGACCTAAGCCGCGCCCACCACCCAGGCCATGCCTCCCAGTCAATCAGAACGGCTGTATGCAAATTAACCCAGCCAAGATGGAGGCCAGCAGCTATGGAGCTATAGAAAACCAGAGGCCTCCATTGCAACTGCCTGCCTAGGCTGGCTGAGCCTCTGGTCATGGTACCAATATTTCAATTATAGAAGCCACGGAGCTGAAACAAACAGGAGGTTTCCTTACCTGCCTAGGCCTAAGCTTAAAGCAACAGTGTTTCAATTATCTACTCTAATAATATCATAATATTGAAATTGACTGTTTTTTCAGGATGCCTAAGCCATGCCCACCAGCCAATCAGAGCGGCTGTATGCAAATTAATCCAGCCAAGATTGCTGGCACAGGCTGCCTAGCCACCAGCCCAAGCCGCCTTTCTCCCGCTCATGGGTCCCCCCAAGAAAACTGAGGAGCAGGGCAAGGGGACTGAGGAGTGGGAGGAAGGCTGCCTGGGCCTGCGGAGAGGCCCCAGGCACCCACCTCGCTACCTGATAAGGCCAGGCTTCTTGGTCCCCTTGTGGGGAATCATGGAGCAGGAGAAAGGCGGCCCAGACTGGCAGCGAGGCTACTGGGCGTCCACCACCTGCCTGGCTGGCTCCCCAGTCCCCTTGTGTGGATCAGGGAGCAGAGAAAGGCTGGCCTGACCATGAGGCAGTGAACAGGTGGGGTTTCCCCCCCTTCCCAGTGGCTGGAGGAAGATAGGGAGTAGGCAAGCCTGGCAGGCAGGCAGCACAGAGCCGTGGCCACAGCTCAAAAAAGAGAACAACATGCAGGGGATGGCAGGAGTCTGAGAGATCAACATAGGGAGTCCCTGCTCCAAGCCTTCATGGTGTGCCTGGGGGCAGGCCCCCAGCAGATAGACACACACAGGTAACTGCTCTGAGCCTCAGATGCGGCTGGGGGCAGGCCCCCAGTGGTCTCACACACACACACACACACACACAAGGCACCTGCCAGACTGGAGCCATCATAGGACATCTACTGAGGGGTTCTAGACTGTTAGTGGGGGCAGGCTGGTCTGAGGGACCCCTACCCTCCCCCTGTGCATGAATTTCGTGCACTGGATCCCTAGTTATATTACAAACATCAATGAAAGCAAGTCCTAAAATTGCTTTTGGGTTTACTATTCTGACTTTCCCCTACTTCCTAATTCCAGAAATGCTTCTAGCAGAAAAGTTCCTAAAAAAAACTAACAATGGTGTTTGCTAAGAAAATTCTTGCATTAAAATTTACATGTGTATTCGCAATTAAACTGACAATCAATGCTTATCACATGGTTTATGCAATTTCAACTTATCCAGTGGAGTTTCTCTGAACAGTGTTTAAAACATTTTTATTGGATGCATGCTCTTAAAAATTCATTTAAATGTGTTACAATCTAATCTTTTTGAGGTTTTCCTCACAGGATATTTACTTCAAATATATGTATTTTATATCACTAATCTTAGCCCAGGCTATATTTTACTTCTACTGTTAGAGTATCTATGTTATACAGTTTTATGCTTTTTAGGGTATCCTAGTGCTACAAAGAATTTCCCCTCAGCTTACAAGCAGAAATCTGGAGTTATATATTCTGGTTAATTAAATTCCTTTGACAGTGAAAACCCTAATGTCCTTTAACTATATGCTTTGTTTCCTCAAAATATTAAATATGGAACTCCCATTTGATCCAGTAATCCCACTTCTAGGAAGATATCCCAAGAAACCAGAAGATCCAATAAGAAAGAATATATACATCCCTATGTTCATAGCAGAACAATTTACAAAAGCTAAGATTTGGAAACAGCCTAAGTACCCACCAGCAGATGAGAGAATTAAAAACCTGTGATACATCTATGGTTTCATTTTTCTCTATATTTTGAGATCCCCTATCCCATCATAATATTGTAGTTAAGACCAGAGCTTTGACATTGAATTTGTCTTATTTATGTTTTTCCATTATTTCTTTCTAAACACATTTGACAATGACATATTTTCATTCCTCCTGGTGTATATTTACTTCAAAATTTGTGACAGAAAAATAAGGGAACATTTCAAGTATATTTGTAGAGCTGAAGAGTACTATCTTGATTTTTTAATGTTTTGGGTCAGCCTATTTCAGCTTGAAATACACACTGCCAGCCATTATAAATATAATTTAGCAATATCAGGTTTAACAAGGTTTAGCAATTTCTCAAACATACTTCAACATTCTCGCTTAAATTTGACCTCCTTGATAATTATCTTCTCTGCCTTATTAACCACTTACACACCAACTCATGTGGTCTTTGTACCATTTAACCTACTCTAGCCAACATCACCACTATCCTTCCTCTTGTTTCAGTAACTATACAAATTTCAGACTTGGTTTAACTCAAGTTCTCTTCTGCATATAAACTGTGAACTTATGAAAGTTTTTACAGCTTAATTTCTATAATCGCACATTATTCTGAATGTCTTCCTATCATTTTGTCTATTTTATTCCCATTCTCCTTCATAGCCCCCTTTCCTTTTCTAATTTGTTGGTGAACCTGAAATATTTTTTCTAGGCAATATCTCTTTTAGTCTGCCCTCTCTCTAGGAAGTTCTAATAATAAGGTGATTTCAAGTAGGCTGATGATCTCTACATTTACATCTGCAGGAAAATGATACAGTATTCTGACTTCAATTTACTCTTAGACATCTAGATCAGACTTAGATGGTTTGATCTTACACTTTACCTCTTTTTCCTATCTGAGAGTCCTTGAGTGATTTCATTAATATCTTATATTGTGTGTTTTATTTGTGTTTTTATGTGTACAAACTTCAGATGAAATAATATGTATATCTTAGGGTTACAATGAAAAATGTAGATATTATAGATAAAATATGTACAACTGCATCTGGAATTAGGCGACCATTCATTACTATTTATTATGGGTGCTCTTTTGTTATGTTATGATTTCCTATTGAGAGTCCTCTAGATGTGCATATTTCAAGATTGTTAATGTGGAACTCATGACTCAGTTTCCTTCCATGTCAACAATAAGTCTCATTTAAAAACATTATTTATTGTTCTTTTTTTAATTTCCATTTTCAGTTGTGGGCATGTCTTGCCATTTCTGTTATCTTTTTTATTTTGTTCCTTTTATTCTGTCAATCACAACACTACTTTTACACTCAGTGTCTTTATCTCATAGCTGAAATATTGGTGAAACATGTTAACATATGATTAACATGTATCTTTGCTTTTCCCATTCCGTATTTTAATATCAATGCAATCAGAATCATTTTTCTAAAGCCCAGATATGATTAACGTCCCCTATGTGTTGTGGATAATATATTTGAACTGACATTTATCCCATACCAAGAATTTCTTTGAAACTCTTTTTCTACCTCTCAGTTAAATGGAAGTTAATTAATTTTGGCTTTAGGTGAGAGTTGTGTAGTAGAGAAATGGAATGCATTAATGGGTTTGAATTTCAAATGCATCAAGCATTTAGGTTAATGAAATATTCCAGGTAATAAATATTTTATCCAGATAAATGAGTAAGGACAAAATTATTCATCCTTAGAGTATTTATAAGATTTCTTTATCAAGGGATAAAAGAATTGAGGAATAGGTTGAAGGATTTAGTGGTTCTGAATAAGATCTCTATGTTTGGTGACTGCTGGAGACAAAGACCTACAGTAGTTAGCATAATTATGGAAGGAGGCAAAGACCAATAATAATTAGCATAATTATGCCAGAAGTCCACTGGAAGGAAAATGGACTTTGATATTCAACTGGGCTGAAAATCAACATAATATATTCCCCTGCTGTTGGGCAAATGGCTGAAGGCAAGTCTGTATCTTGATAATCCTTTAATTGTTTACCAAACCTTACCATTGCTATACCTGTTTGCATTCCTAAAGGCAAATGTGTATTCAAATAATAAAAGTTGATGGGCCTCACATTTCCCAGAGCCTCTCCACTAGAGAAAGAGCTCTGCCTGGCTCCCCTGTGCCTTTTAAATTTATATTTCTTGTCTAGTATATTCATTTGTGCAACAGCCCTCCTCCAGACTTTGATCCCTAGCTGCAAATAGATGAGGAGTTCACAGGGGATCTTTAACATCTTCCACTAACATGGAGGGATAAAAGCTGAAATATAGTAAAACGAGATAGATTTCTGCAATTTCTTTTCCTTTTGGAGATGTAAGGGGGAACAAAACTTAAGTTGCTCCTTGAACACAGGCAAAAAAGCCTTAAAAGTCACATTTTCTTCCCATTCTAAAGATTCCTATAGAATTAGCAAAAGGGTGTTCTCCTGTCTAGCGTGACGTGAAACTAAAGACAAACCTCAGATACTTGACCAATTTTCCTGCACTGCAATTTGCCACAGTAATACTATCGGTGTCTGATAACATATACAGAGAACTACTAGATCTTAAGAGTAATATGGGCAAGAGAAACAACAGATCCAAGGCTGTGAGGCACATGAATAGGTGTTTGAGGACCAGAACAGAGGATGGAGACTGACATCTTTACTTCTGATCACATTGAAATGATGTAATTGTTCCAGAACCAAGATGAACCTGGGCTGAGGGAGGCAGTGCAAATACACGAAGATGATTCACTAGAAGGAGGTGATGGAGTTTGGTAGGAAGGGAAGACTGATATTATGTTAATAAAACATATTTCTTTTTTTAGAGTGAAATGGAGTTTTGTAACTGAAACATAATTTCAATTCTTTCAATCACTCTTTTTTGTCCTTATCATAAAACTTAAGCTTCTTAGCATATGGAGAGCTTTCTTATATTTCTGCTCTCAGTCCATAAAATTTCCCTCACTTTTTTTTTCCTACTAGGGTACTTGCATTGGCTACCAGCAAGAGACAGTATATCATAGTGATTAAGAGTATGTCCTATAGAGTCGGGCTGCTGGTGTTATCGCTCCTGATTCAATTTGCTTCCCTAGACTTATCTATTAGTGGTTTCCATTAAAGGCGATGCTTAAAAATTACCTGTGGAGATTCTCAGGTGCTGGTCCTTTAAAGATCTCTACACTTGTAGTCTCTAACTGTTCTATCACTAAAGTTTTGGTTTAGGCATTAATTCCACCAGGAATCTATCTATAACTTTTAAAGATAGATGTATCTTTTCTTCTTACTATTCCCACTGTAGCCTATGATTATTAGTCATTATTCTCTGATGACTAAATTGTCAAACTGTATAAGCAAATTTTATTTTGACATTGTTTTGTCCCAAGCAGCAAGCTTATCTCTAGGGGCATAGTAAGAGTTCCTTAAAAGTTTGTGGAAATAAAGAAAGAATGACTATCATATTTGCCATATTTTCTGTAAAATGTGTTTTAAAGGTATTTTCGTCTCTGGAATAAGACTGTGGAGTTCTCATTTTCCTTTTCCTCTTCGGGTTCAGTTTCCTCCATAATATTTAGTTCATGGAATCATTGTGATTGTTGATTGCTATAGTCCACCCAAGTGCCTGGCAGATAGGAAGTCAGAGCTTTCTCTCCTTTCACTTCCTCCTCCTCCCTCCCCTCCATAACCTGCTGTAATTCTTATGCTAATGTGTGAGGGCACTAATCAGTGGCCACTACACTATTGTTTTCTCTGCATCCTTTTGTTTGTTTGGTCATCCTCACCATAGAATATTTTTTCCATTGATTTGTAGAGAGAGTGGAAGTGAGGGAAGGGTGGGAAATGAGTGAGAGGGATACATGCATTGGGTGGCTCTGGCATGTGCCCTGTCTCAGGACTGGGATGAACCTGCAACCCAGATATCACCCCTTCACCAGGAATCAAACCTCAGACCTTTCTCTCTAACCACTGAGCTACAATGACCAGGACAGTTTCTATACTCTTTATGAAGCTTGTGAATTTTGGTGCCTCTTATAACCTGTTCAATGTCCTGTGAAGAAACACTAAGGGCAGAGTCTAGAGACTACAATTGTGAACATGAGGCGATAGGAACTTCACATTTCTTTCTCAACCCCCATTAACACTTAATTACATGGGCAGCTGTTTCCTTTTGTAAATTAAACTGCAAAGAGTCTATGTCTTTGGTTTTCTCTACATTTCAAACATGGAAAAATTTTCCATCAGAAATTTAATTAGTTTGGTATATTAAAGGCTTCACTTATTTCTAGCAATCTCTACCCCACAAGGAAGCTACAGGTGTGTTGTCCTAAGGTCTGGTGGATTGAGGCCAGTTGTTTCAATCAAGGCAGTAACAAATAACAGCATTAGAGCATTGGAGACAGAGACTTACCTATGGTTTACAGGCATCTCTGCAGACAGGAGCACTACTCTAGGCTGAGGGGGAGAAATAATTAGCTGCTAATCAGGTACCTTTTTAGATAGGGTCAGATAGGAATTGACCTTGTGAACCAAACTGAGAACATTCTTAAGCTCTCAGTACTTCACTGTGGCATTTTATCTCAGAGCATTGTTCCACATTCCTCAACTCACCTCTTTTCCAATCACCAAAACCAAAATTTAAGTGACACCAAACCACTTAAACATAAGGTGGTTTTTAGAAGATTTTGAAAGGTGATTTCTGAATTTTCTGAGAAGGATTGTTACACAGTGAAGGAAGATGAGATACTTTTATTATCTCAGGCTCTTATGGATGTACAGGGGCCCTCTGCGTGGATAAGTAAAGGGCCCTTGGTGACCAAATTCAATTTTGCTATTCTGTGCTACCAAAATTTAAGTGAATGTTCTGGTAAACCACTCTCTTTCAGGTGAATTTTCTATTTAGTATATTTTAGGATATTTGCAATTATAATGAAATCATTGATTTCTAATAGCAACATTTCTGATAATAATGTATATAATGTTGGTATGAATACTCATGCATTCATTCAGAAGAGATTTATTGAGGATCTATGATAGGACAGGTAGTGCTACAGATATAAAGGATAAAAAGTGAGCAGGTACTGACCCCTCTTTAGTGATGCATGTAATAAATATTTCAAATGAGTATAATCCCATCAGATTTCCTTTTTATAATGCAAACTAACATTAGAAATAACTTTTATTTTTTAGAGATACCCAATATTGCCATCTCTGATTTTTAAACAGATTAGTCATATTTTCCAGGACTAAGGAACTAGAAAATTGAATGAAGAAAGAAACAGAAATTTCCCAAAAGAACATACTTACTCTATGGAAGGTAATCCTGGCTTCAGTTGTCTGTGAATCCTGGTAGTCCTGAAGGTGAAGCTGAAAGTATAAGTGGGATCAGTTAACGTGCCCAAATGCTCCTCTCATGAGGACATACACATTCATGGATAATTGTTTTCTAGTGGAAATTGCCAATAGACTCTCACTAAAGATTCTATTTATTTTAAACCTAGGATATAATTTCTTATATCTGAAAGTTGAAAGAAAAAGTTATGTATTTTAAATGTCTGAGAAATATAAGGTAATTTTTAAAGATTTTGAAAGAGATAATTTCTGATTTCTCTGGGAAATGATTTTTACACAGTGAAGGAAGATTAAGATGACTTTTATAATCTCAGACTCTTATGGATGTACAGGGTCCCTCTAGGTGGATAAGTAAAGGGTCCTTGGAGACCAAGTTCAAACATGACTAATGATTTTAATATGCACTGAATTTTGGCAAAATACCTAGAGGGAGCAGTGAGAATTATCCTTGAAGACAATGAGATGCAACAATTTTAAGAGAAACATTCCAAGTGCAGAACAATAATTGTATGGTGAAAAGATTTCTGGCTACTCTTCAACCCATAAATAACAAAGTGTTAACAAAAGACAACAAAATTGTTTTGTCTGCATTTTCTATTAAAAAAAAATTCTTGAAAGTGTAGACATAATTTCTAATCTGACAACTGTACATACTTTCCCAGGGTAAAAATATATTTTTGTTTCATAATTTTTCTATACTAGAAGCCTGGTGCACAAAAATTTGTGCACTCGGGAGGTCCTTCAGCCCTGCCTATGCCCTCTCACAGTCTGTAACCCCTCTAGAGATGTCCACCTGCTGGTGGGCCTGGCCAGCCTGGGTGAAGGGCTGATGGCTGTTTGCAGGCTGGCCAAGCCCCCCAGTGGGAACCCTGACCCCATGGGGATGTGGCCATCTTGGGTGAGGGGCTGAGGGCCTTTTACAGGCTGCCCAGAGTCCTTTCAGGTTTTGGGTCCCTACTGGGGTAACTGGCCAGCCTGGGTTAGGGGCTGATGGGTGTCTTCAGGCTGGCCAAGCCCCCCAGTGGCGTCCCTCATCCCACTGGGGTGTGGCCAGCCTGGGTGACAGGCTGATTGGCGCTTTCAGGCTTTCAGGCTGCCAACAGCTCCCATTGACCCAATGTGCCAGCAAGGCTGGCTGAAAGCAGGTTTCTGGGGTTTGTTTATCTTCTATAATTGATACTATTCCTTTAAGCCGAGGCCTAGTACCAAAGCTTCGTTTCTGCTTCGGCATGCAGCTTCTATATGAGACAATGTTACCCTTATAGTCAGCCAGGCCTGCTGTTTCCTTCAGCTCCCTCCCGAGGCTTCTATGATTGAATCATTGTTGCAAATACGTTTTGCCTGGAGCCAGGATAAGTGGAGCCGCCCACAGTTTCACTTTCACTCCTGCTGCAATGGAAGCTGCTCTTTACTCCGTGAGTGGCGGCCTCCATGTTGGTTGGGTTAATTTGCATACAGTCGCTCTGATTGGCTGGTGGGCATCCTGAAGGGACGGTTATTTTCAATATTACGCTTTTATTAGCTAGATTGTACTCTTTTTATGTATAAGCCATTATCTAATAAAGCTTCCCATATATCATGATTAAAATTTATATATTAAAAATCTCTTTTTAAATAAACATCATTGATTTTTTTTCTGTTTAAATGATCAGAAGAGAAATTTGTGATGCAAATCCCACTTATATATTAGAATTTTGAAGTGTATTGCCACATTTGGCTTCCAATTTATAATATCGCATTATATGCACACCATGTTTGAGTCTCTCTGTGTCACCATTGGCATTGTGGGATCTGAAGGAATTTCACAATTATTCCTTGCTTGAGTTTTTTTTTATCTTTATTGTTCATATTATTACAGTTTTTTCTCTTTTTTCCCCCCATAGCTTCCCTCCTCCCAGTTCTCATACCAACCACTGCCCTTATCCGCCCCCCTCACTGTCCTCATCCATTGGTGTCCAATTTTTATCCAGTCTCTTCCCACGCCTCCAAGCCCCTTTCCCCCTGAGAATTGTCATTCTACTCCCTGTCTATGCCCCTGACTCTATTCTATTCAGTTCATCAGACTTTTTTTATTCACTTGATTTTTAGGTTCACTTGTTGATAGATATGTATTTGTTATTCATAATTTTGATCTTTTCTTCTTTTCTTCTTCTTCCTCTTTTCAAAGGAAACCTTTCAGCATTTCATATAATACTGGTTGGGTGGTGATGAACTCTTTTAACTTTTTCTTGTCTGTGAAGCTCTATGTCTGACCTTCAATTCTGAATGATAGCTTTGCTTGGTAAAGTAATCTTGGGTGTAGGTTCTTGCTATTCATCGTTTTCTGTCAGGGCCTGCCTGACTGGTGAACCAGGGTGGCTGAGGTAGGGAGGTGGGAATTGAGAAAAGAAAGACAAGAAAAAGCTGGGGTCGGGAGGTCTGCAAGTCGTTGATCGACTGCAACAACTTTATTAACTGCATAATGCCTTTTATACACAAACACTGAATAGGCGGCTCGTTAACTGAAATGTAGTCTCTGTTTTTCTAAACATCTAAGGGAGAGAAACCTTAGTACAGCATATTTCAGTAAATAGTTACAGACTTCTTGGGAAAGCCTTGAAAGAATGCTCTCATTCTACTGATAATTTGCCATCCAAACAAGCCTGGGAAAACTGTGTGGGTAGGGGACTGAATCTTATCAGTCCTTTAAGGTGCAAGGACTTTGTCAGCTTACATCTGGTCCCCCAACTGTTTTGAATATTTCTTATCATTCCCTTCTGGCCTGCAATGTTTCTGTTGAGAAATCAGCTGACAGTCGTATGGGTGCCCCTTTGTAGGTAACTGACTGCTTTTCTCTTGCTGCTTTTAAGATTTTCTCTGTGTCTTTTGGCCTTCGCATTTTAATTATGATGTGCCTTGGTGTGGTCCTCCTTGGATTCCTTTTGTTTGGGATTCTCTGTGCTTCCTGGACTTGGTAGTGCATTTCTTTCACCAGGTAGGGAAAGTTTTTGGTCATTATTTCTTCAAATATGTTTTCTGTATCTTACTCTCTCTCTTCTTCTGGCATCCTTATAATTCTGATGTTCGTAAGGTTGAAGTTCTCCCAGAGACTCCTTACACTATCTTCATATTTTTGGATTCTTTTTTCTTTTGGCTTTTCTGGCTGGATGGGTTTTGCTTCTTCATATTTCTTATCTTTGACTTCATTCTTGCGATCCTCTCGTCTGCTGTTGGATCTCTGTATATTATTCTTTATTTCAGTCAGCATATGCTTAATTTCTAGCTAGTCCTTTTTCATAACCTCAAGGGTCTCACTAAATTTATCGACTGTAGAATATTCTTGAAAAGCCTTATAATCATGCTTTTGAACTCTATATCCAGTCGTTTGCTTTCCTCCATTTCTGTCATTTGGGACCTGTTTCTTTCGCTCCGCATTTTGGCTACTTCCCTGCATTGACAGAGTGGCTTTAATCAGCTGTGTCTATGGTGGGAGAACTTCTATGCTGGAGACACCCTTATGGGGCAAGTCTTGCTTTAGTGGGGTTTTGGTGCACACTGAGTCTGCCCCCTGAGTGCGTCCCTTATGAGTTTGAGGAGTTTAGACTGGGTGGTCCCACTCTGCCCACTGGTTACACTGGCTCTTGTATCTCCAAGGAGGTGCTGTCTTAGCTTTGGCCTGGGACTTCCCAGCCTTTTACATGCAAAAGCCTCTGTGCCCAAGTTGGGTGGGGTGGGGTCTCGAGGAGTCTACAGGGTGGAGCAACCAGCTATGGCCGCTTCTCAGTCCTGTCCTAAGAGGCACAGGGTCTCAAGCTGCTCTGGAGTTCCTCCTGGCGCGAGACAGTGCTAGACAGTCCAGCTCCTCCCTGTATGATTCTGAATCCCCAGAAGCTCAGCTGGAACTGAAGTTCAGAGTCATTGGGAGCTTGTGCTTCCCTCCGGTAGGTAATGCTTCCCGTCCTTTCTATGAGCCGTTTCCGTGAGGTGTTTCTGCAAGTCCTTTCCGTGAACCCCTTTGTGCGTGCCTCCATACCTCTGCATTTTATTTCCGCACTTCCTCTGTGTCTCAAGATCTTTCTAGTTATAGAATTTCCACTCAGCCAGCCTTCTTGTGAGTCTGGGTGGTGTCCGTTTTTCTTTTTGTTGTGGTTTGTAATGGTTGTGCCCAGCAGCAATTCCGGTGTTCACCTATGCCACCATTTTCGCGCCTCCCTTGCTTGAGTTTTGAGTAGATGGGAAAGCAATACATAGGCAAGTAAAGGGAGATTAAAATACCAATTTTATTATAGATAGAAATATTTAAAATGTGGCTATGAACACCCTGATAGAACAACCCAAGTTAGCTATATCTCTCAGATTGAAAATTCTAGAAGTCAAACTCTACCCCATCACTTGGGGCAGACCCATTTGTTTCATGAATTTGAAAACTTTGACATCAGTCTGTAGAAAAAAAACCAATATAAAACAGGAGAGGGACTATTGTAGTTCACAATCTAAATGTCCGGTAAGTCTCATTTCAACCCCAGGGGAAGGATAGTAGGAGAGTGGCCAGGAGGTTGTACAAATAAATTATTGATAAAAGTCCTCCCAAATTCAGAAATAAATCAGAAGAATGACTTAATGAGTATAATAGCTATAGTAAATAGCTGTAAATAAATTATTTAATTATTCAGGAAAATGCACAGGCAATTGACTTGGCTATGTACTGTTGCCTAAACTGCAGACACTGTGAAGTGAAACTATAGCTGTAGGTTTGTGTTCGGTAGAAATCATATCCTAAAGATCATAGTTTTAGGGCACTATTGATATTAGCCAGCTCAATATCTATCAGACACTGAACAACAGTCTTCTTTTTTAAAAAACTTATCTTTATTATTGAAAGTATTATAGATGTCTCACCTTTTTTCCTCACTGACCCCCTCTACCCCAGCACTTCCCACCTTCCAGGCCTGCATCACACTATTGTCTGTGTCCATGGGTTATGCATATATGCATATAAGTTCTTTGGCTTATTACTCCTCCCCTACCCCCACCATCCCCTACCTTCTCTCTGAGAATCATCACTCTATTCCATACTTTTATGTCTCTGGATCCATATGATTCATCAGTCTATTGTGTTCATTAGATTCCACAAATGAGTGAGATCATGTGACACTTGTCTTTCTCTGGCTGGTTTATTTCACTTAGTATAATAGTCTCCAACTTCCTTTCTGCTGTCTCAAAGTGTAAGATATCTTTTTTTTTTAACAGCCGCATCATATTCTATGTTGTAAATGTACACCATTTTTAATCCACTTATCAACTGATGGGCACTTGGGCTTTTTCTAGACCTTAGCTATTATAAGTTGCACTGCTATGAACGTAAGGGGTGCATATATTCTTTGTGATTGGTGCTTTGGGTTTCTTAGGATACATTCCTAGAAGTGGGATCACTGGCTCAATGGCAATTCCATCTTTAATTTTTTCAGGAAACTCCATACTTTTTACCATAATGGCTGCACCTGTCTGCATTTCTACCAGCAGTGTACTAGGGTTAACATTTCCCCATAACCTCGCCAGCACTTATTATTTGTTGATTTCCTGATGGTAGCCATTGTGACAAGTGTGATATACCTCATTGTTGTTTTAATTTGCATCTATCTGATGATTAGTGACTGAGCATATTTTCATATGTTTCCTTGCCATCAGGATGTCTATTTTGTGGAAGTGTCTATGTCCTTTGCCCATTGGATTGGACAATGTCCTTTTCCCATTTTTAAATTGGAATGTTTGTCTTCCTGTTGTTAAGTTGTATGAGTTCCTTATGTATTTTGGAAATTAACCCCTTATCAGATATATCATTGGAAAATGTGTTCTCCCATGCTGTGGGCTCCCTTTACATTTTGTTGTGGTTTCTGTTGGTGTGTGGAAGCTTTTAATTTTGATGTAGTCCTGTTTATTTTTTCCTCTGTTTCTCTTGCCTTGGAGATGTATCTGGAAACATATTGCTAGTAGAGATGTCTGAGATTTTGCTGCATATGGTTTCTTCAAGGATTTTTATGGTTTCATGTCTTTCATTTATGCCTTTTATCAATTTTGAGTTTATTCTTGTTTATGGTGTAAGTTGCATGTACCTGTCCAATTTTTCCAACACCATTGATTGAAGAGATCGTCTTTACTCCATTGTATGCTCTTTCCTCCTTCATCAAATATCAATCGAGCAGAAATGGCTTGTGTCAACTTCTGAGTCCTCTGCTCTGTTCCATTGAACTATATGCCAGTTCTTGTGCTAGTACCAGGCTATTTTGAGTATCATATCTTTGTGGTATAACATGATATTTGGTATTGTGATCCCCCTAACTGTGTTCTTCCTTCTCAAGATGTCTGTGGCTATTTGTGTTCTCTTTTGGTTCCATATACATTTTTGGAGTATTTGATCTAGATCTGTGAAATATGCCATTGGTATTTTAATGTGGATTACACTGAATCTATAGATTGATTGGGGGTAGTATGGCCATTATATTTATTTATTTAGTTAGTTAGTTAGCTATTTAATTTAAAAATATTATATATGTCTTCATATAAAAATATTTAATTATTTTATTTTATTGATTAAGGTACTACAAATGTGTACTTATCCCCTCATAGCCCTTCCCCCCATTCATGCACTCACCCTCCTAGTGTCTGTGACCATTGATTATGCTTATATGCATGCATACAAGTCCTTTGGTTGATCTCTTCCCTTTACCCCACCCTTCTCTGCCTTCCCTCTGAGGTTTGATGGTCTGATCTATGCTTCTCTGTCTCTGGATCTGTTTTTGTTCATAAGTTTATCTTGTTCATTATATTCCAGAAATGAGTGAGAGCATGTGATATTTATCTTTCTCCAACTGACTTATTTTGCTTAGCATAATGCTCTCTAGGCCCAACCATACTGTTGCAAATGGCAGGAGACGCCCTGTTTTTTTTTTTTTGTTTGTTTGTTTATTTATTTATTTATTTATTTATTTATTTATTTATTTATTTATTTTATAGCTGTATAGTCTTCCATTGTGTAGATGTACCACAGTTTCTAATCCACTCATGTGCTGATGGGTACTTAGGCTCTTTCTAAATCTTAGCTATTATAAACTGTGCTGCTATGAACATAGGGATGCATATACCCTTTCTGATTGGTGTTTCTGGTTTCTTGGGATATGTTCCTAGAAGTGGAATCACAGGGTCAAATGGGAGTTCCATTTTTAGTTTTTTGAGGAAACTCCATACTGTTTTCATCAGTAGCTGTACCAGTCTGCATTCCCACCAGCAGTGTGCAAGGGTTCCTTTTGCTCTCCATCCTTGCCAGCACTTTTTCGTTTTTAGAGAAGTTGAAGATATGATGCCCTTGGCACACTAGCACATTTGAAAAAATGTACTCAGTCTGTAAATAAGTAAATAAATACTCATGTCCTTGGTGATCCTGATTCAAAAGTCACCAATAAATCTAGTTTGTAAATAACTGTGTGGGTAAGAAATGTCCTAAAGGCAATAGTGGGGTCTGTGTTCTTGGGGACAGATGTAGACATGAGCATCAGAAACAGGAGATATGCAAACAACATCACCATAAGTCTTTTAAAATTAATAGGGAGAGATTTTCCCTATTTATCAATTTTTATAAATACATAATTTTAATTGTAAAACAATAAATATGATAATAACAAAGAAAATACATGTAAAATCATACATAGTATAGAGCTAGCTATTGCTAGTATTTTGAATATGTACATCCATACATTTGCATATCCAAAAGCATATTTATTAAGCATATTTAAAATATAGGATCTATAATAATAAAAGGTTAATATGCTAATTAGACCAGACATCATTCCAGACGTCCTTCCTGACAAGGCCGGGGCTAGAGGGAAGCCAGCCCAGTCCCAGGTGCCTGTGGGCAGCAGGAAGAGGGAAGTAGCCCAGGTCCCAGGGCTTACAAATGGACAGATCAAGGTGGGGTTCTGCTGGGGTGCCTCTCCAGCCTGGGTGAGGTGCTGAGGGCTATTTGCAGGCTGGCCAAGCCCCTTTTAGGTGGGTGTCCCACCCTGGGCTGCCTGGCCAACCTGGGTGTGTGGATAGTGGCTGTTTGATGGAAGCAGGTATCTGAGATTTATTTATCTTGTATAATTGAAACTTTGTTGCTTTATCAAGGGCCCAGGTCAGGTTGCCCCTGACAACCCAAGCTCCCAGTGCTTCCTTGAGCCCAAGCCGAATGGAAACAGGTATCTGGGGATTATTTATCATCTATAATTGAAACTGTGTTGCCTTGAGCAGAGGCCACAGCCGGCCAAGGCTGGTGGGAACCTTAGCTTTCTCCATCGTTGGGGCAAGCCTCCTGCTTGTTCCATCTCTGTGGCTACCGGCCGCCATCTTGGCTGGGTTAATTTGTATATATTCGCTCTGATTGCTGGTGGGTGTTGCTATTGCTGGTGGGCATGGCTGAGGTGTCCCAGAGTGATACCAATTTGCATATTATTCTTTTATTAGATAAGATAATTGTTTGTTGCCATTTTTATTCTTTACCCCTGTGTTCCTTCTTCATTTCTTTTTCTTTGCTTTTACAGAAGACCCTTTAACATTTCTTGCATTGCTGGTTTGATGGTAACAAACTCCCTTAGTTCTTTTTTGTCTGTGAAACTCCCGATTTCACCCTCAATTTTGATTGATAGCCATGCTGGGTAGAGTATCCTTGGATTCAGACTCTTCCTTTGCATGACTTTGTATATTTCAATCCATTCCCTTCTTGTCTAATGTGTTTCTGTTCAGAAATCATTTGCTAGTCTGATGGGGGATCCTTAGTAAGAAATTTACTGTCTCTCTCTGGCCACTTTTAAGATTCGTGCTTTATTGTTGGTATTTGTCAATTTAATTATGATGTGCCTTGGTATTGCTCTTTTGGGGTTTCTTTTTGTTTGGGACTTCATGAGCTTCTTGAATTTGTGTGAGTTTTTCTTCCTTATATCAGGGAAGTTTTCTGTCACTATTTCTTCAAAGAAGCTTTCTGTTCCTTGCTCAGTTTCCTCCTTGTGGCAACCCTATTACACAGATGTTTTTTCTTTTTGTGTTGTCCCAAAGTTCTCTTAGTCTCTCCTCCTGCTTTTTAATTTCCTTTTCTAGACACTGCTCTGCTTGGGTATTTTTTCCTACCTTGTCTTCTAGCTCACTGATGTGGTCCTCTGCTTCTTCTAGTCTACTGTTCATGCTTTCTATTGAGTTCTTTATAGCAGTGATGTCATTTTTCATTTCTTCCTGGTTCTTCTTCATTTCTTCTTGGTTCTTACACATATTGTTGAATTTGTCTTCCATTCTTCTCAACCACCTTATGATCATGTGTCTGAATTTCTTCTCTGACAGTTTGCTTGCCTCCATTTTGTTTACTTCTGTTTCTGGTGATGCCTGTTTCTCTTTCATATTTGGCCTGTTTCTTTGTCTCCCCATTATCTCTCTACCCTGGATATCTGGTTATGTGGTTGTTTCTCTCATGCATTGATTTAAATGCACAAAATAGAGCATAAGAAGTCTCAATGCACAGGATACTGTACACAAATGTATTCACGATGCTAATAACCCTAAATAAAGGAGGCCACCAGAGAAAAGAGACCTATGGGATAAGAAAGATGAAGAGAAAAAGAAAAAAATGGGAAAATGTAAAAAGAGAAAAAAAATAAAGGAAGTGCAAAAACAAAATTGGAAAAAGGAAAAAAAATAAGAAAGAAAAGAAAGAGAATTAAATAGAAGAGGGGAAAAACTGTATGGGGAGAAAACTCCAAAAAAACAGCCACTAATTTCAACAAATACCAGCAACTGATACCTAGGGATGAATGAAAACTACAAACAACAACTAATTTCAAGCGAGACGAAGGAAAACAGAAGTAAACAAATAACAAAACAAACGAACAAACTAAAGAAGAAAAAGAAAAAGAATCTCACAAAAAAAAACATAAAAAACCAGTATAATCAACAAATAAGCAAACAACAACAAAACGACAGAGAGAAAAAGAAATTTGGATAGTGAAGAAAGAGAAGAGTGAGGTGTGTATGGACTTAGAGCAGGGGATTAGAGATTAGATATATAAGTAGGGTAAAATTGTAACAGGGGGTAAAAAGAGGGAGTAGGGAAAATCTAAAGTAGGAATGGGGTAAGAGAAATGGGACAACAAAAGGGGAAAAGTGAGGAAGAGAGTGTTGGCATAAAGTAAAGTTGAGATAGAGTAAAAAGATGCTAAAGGAAAAATGAAAATATAGAACACTAATCCCAAAATAAATTAAAAGGAAATTAAATGACACTTTAAAAAAGGTAAAGTAGGAGTAATAATATTCATTAAAATTAAAAATGTAATAATTAAAAGGTAAAATCTAGTGAGGAAAAAATAAAAAAATTAGTTTCATAAGTAAAAGGTGAAAAAAATAAAAATGTGCATTAGTGAGGATCATTCACTTCCTCTACTCTTCTGTTTGGCTCCCCTTTGTCCTGTCAGGTATTCAGGAGAGTATTGAAGTTCCCTGGGAAACACTGCTCCTCCGTGTTGTAAACCACAGTCCTGATTTCAAAACAGGAAGTATTTCTTTGTTTCCCAGACTGCCTTTATTTGTGTTTACAGAAGAGTCAGTTTGTGGTTCAGCCCCTAGGTGGCAATATTTCTGGAATGACCTCCAGGGCTATAAGTCCTCTCTAGCCAGTATTTAGGTTTTATTTTCGCTATCACACTTCATACTGGTTTGGAAGAATGGACTGCCCAAGAACTGGTCTCTTGGTCTGATACTCCCCGCTCTGAATCCCACGGTCCACAAAAACACTTTCCCATGCAGTCTCTCTGAGTGACCCCAATTGGGTGATCTTATGTATTGGGTTTAATAATCAAAATCAAAGATTTAATGAGAAAAAAAGAAAAGGAGTCTGAGGAAGTGTGAGAGCTCAGAACCTCCACCATCCAACTCTGTGCGCAATTCTCCCAACATTTCTTCCTCACATCCTCTCTCCCCTTGCCCTAAGCAGCAGGCACACTGGCAAAATCCGAGGCTGCCTTTTCACACTCAATCCAGCTAGGGGCTGATTTTTTTAGAGTTCCCTTCTGCCAGCAGCCTTGCAGAACCTCTTCCCACACTCGGATAACGCTGGCCACAATCGCCATGGACTTTGTGGGGTGCAGACTTCCACTGGGCGGACGCTTTCCTCTTTCCAACCTAGATTACAAACCACACCTTTATCTAGGTGAAATCTGACCTTTCCATGAGAAGGCGCAGGGCTTGTCTGAGTCCAGGTATTCTGGCTGCTTGGAATCCAGTGTTCCTGGGTTCGTAGCTGGTCCCTGGGTGCCGTATTTGCAGTATCCCTGGATGTATACGCTTCTGATAACAGCCACTGAAGATGAAGTGGTCTCCATGGCAGAGCTGGCCGCTCTGGGAGAGATTTCAGCAGCAGTGGGGGCTTCCCAGTTAGGGGAGCCTAATCCGGCCATCTCCAGCCCCCTGGCTGCAAACTGTCTCCCAGCTGGAACTCCTCTGCCAATTCGGGCTGGATGTTACTCCTTTCAGCTGCTCACCCTATCTGTTCTGGAACAAGGCGCATGGGGACACGCCGCCTATACCGCTGCCATTTTTTCTCCTCCCACGCCTAAGATTTTTAAATAGAATATGCAATATTTTTATTTTTTAACCTGTCATGTTCACTGGGCTTTTTCTGTGCTATTGGAGTTTTCAGAGAACTGGCTTTTAAATTTCTTTAACTCATATAATTAATTTCATTTTATTCCCATAATAAGTAACATTTTCCATTTATATGTGCACTTTTCATCATTTCAAATTTGTAAGAATAAGTTTCTTTCTTTTATCTAATTTACATTTTTATAATTAGTGAATAGATTTAGAAAAACAGAATTCCTTTTGACTATGGCTTTCCAGTGCTCCAAATATGTGATAACATTTGTATTTCATTGTTTTCCATATAGCAATTAGTTAATTTTATGTAAACACCTTAATTTTCAAGAAACTATATTTGTGTAAAATTTTCAGTTGTTTAAATATAATATTTTGTACTACAAAAGCTTAGTTTGTGTTAGAGGTAGGCATAGTTATTAAATACACTGGGGAATGTTTTTTCCCTGGCTCACAGCTCTATCAGTAGCAGAAAATATTTTTAATAAAAAAATGTGATTTGTGAAAATGAGCATAGTTTTCTAATTCAAACTTTCATTGCATGTGAAACTATGGTTATTTCAAGTGCTCTACTAGTACTGAGACATGTTATTTATTTATTTAGGTATCTTTTATCAATTTTTTACAGAGAGTAAGGGAGAGGAGTAGAGGGTTAGAAACATGGATGAGAAAGAAAAATCGATCAGCTGTGTGCTGGACACCTCCTACTGGGAATGTGCCTGCAAACTATGTACACGACTTTGACCGGAATCAAACCTGAGACCCTTCAGTCCACAGTCAGTGCCCTATCCATTGAGCCATACAGGTCAGGGCTAATCATGAGACTTTAAACCTAAACCATTGTGATCTATAATGCCATCTGCTATTCCCATCTCTAGTCTATAATCTCCTGAGCACCCACAGGTTATGTTAGACATTATTGCTCTAGTAATTCTGACATCTCCTATTTACAGCTTTGCAATGATTTCAGCTATAAATTCAAAAGAATATTTACTACATTTTAACCAGTAACATTACTACCATGAACCATTCTGTGTTCATGGTAGTAATATTTTCTGAATATTAAAAGTGCTATAATTCTTTCACATGTAGTTTAACTTGTGATTATTCATCTTTTTTGGACATTACACACAAAATTACTCTTTTACATGTGTTTAGGCATCACTATTGTATGCATTTTGAGTAGAGCAACAAATAATTTTATCTTAAATTTTCCTGAGGAATAACTTTTATATCTATTAAAATATTATTCTGAAGTTAACCAGTTTTCAAAAATATTTTAAAATAAATTTATATGATATTGGTTTGAAAAAATGCAGATATAAAATGGCTTGAGTCAGGATCACTGAAAGTTTGATTGAAGAAATGTTGAGAAAATTAAGTAACTCAAGTATATATTGTTAAAAACCTATGAAATTATAAACTTCAAAAATACAATGTATCCTTATTTTTCAGATGACTGAAAACATTATTTCCTGTTATTAGAAGAGAGCAAAACAATTCTTTTGATTGAATCCTTGAAGGCTTTCTTAATTTGAGTGTTTCTCAGTGTATAGATAAACGGGTTTAAGATGAGTGAAACAGAAGAAATGAGCAGCGAAACTACTTTATTAATGGTCACTTGCTCCTTTGCTGCAGGATTCATATAGATGAAAATGCACGTACCATAGGTGATGGAAACCACAATGAAGTGGGAAGAACAGGTGGAAAAGGCCTTTTTGGTTTGCTGAACAGAAGGGAATCTCAAAATTGTCTTGATAATGGAAGCATATGACAGACCAACACAAGTAAGAGTCATATTCAGGGTCAGGACAGCACATATTATGACTGTCTGTTCAAAGAGCCATGTGTCTGAGCATGAGATTTTCACTAAGGGAAACGCATCACAGGTAAAATGATCAATCATGTTAGAGTCACAAAATTTTAGAGTTAAACCCAGGCTAAGTGGTGGGGTTATGATACATAAACCAGACATCCAACTGCTAATGATAAGAGTCTGGCAGACCTTGTTGCTCATGATGGTCGCATAATGCAGGGGCTTGCAGATGGCCACATAGCGGTCATAGGATATGGCAGCCAGAAGATAAAATTCTGTTACTGCACAGAGGTCAGTAAAAAGCACTTGGATGAAACCATCATTGTAAGTAATGACCTTGTCACCTGCTGCAATATTGTACATGTACCTGGGAATACAGGCAGAGGTGAAAGAGATCTCCAAAAAGAAGTTTTTTAAGAAAAAGTACATCGGTGTTTTTAGGTGAGAATCCACGGAGGTTAGTGTGATAATGGTCAGGTTTCCAGTTACACTCAGGGTGTAGGTGAGAAATAGAAATATAAAAATGAGAACCTTGAGCTGAGGGTCATCTGTCAGTCCCAGCAGAATGAATGTTGTCACTGTACCATTTCTCATCATGGACTTCTGCCTTCTTCCAATCTGCATGTGATATTCAGAGAAATTTTCTGATATTATAACTTATTTTAACTGTTCTAAAACTTTACTCTTATGACCAACCTCATATACAGTGGCTTGCCCCTACTCCCCATTACACACTCCATCTTATTTCCCCCTTGAATATGTGCATTACCTTTTCTGACTCTGTGTAGTACCATTGTTGCTGACTGTCTTCTCTTTCCTCCCTCATTTTCTAGTCAATGAATTCTCTTCAGTGAAACTACACTAAGTAGGAACTCAAATGTTCCTAATATATAATCAGCATGTCAAATACTGACATTTTCTGACATAAGGTAATAAAAATATGTTCCCATTGTGTATCTAGTTTACTTGTCATATGAGAACATCCACTTTATTGTTTAACTCATTGTGTTCTGTTCCTATGGATATTGGGGCAGAATTATAGTGAGCATCCAGTTCACAAAGCTTCCACTATAAAGAAAAATCATTAACAGAGGATAATGGGTTACACAATAGTCAGAATCCTTCTAGAAAATTTAGTCACTCGTTTGACAACTCAAGTATTTATATCAAATTGAGATGTAGAAATTATTATATTTGTTTGTTTTGCAGCTCACCTACCTTCCATATTTTCTCTTACACTCTCACATATGTGTGTCACTATGAAATGTGACTTGTCCTTCAGGCTTTGAACATTATTCAATACTGAAAATATATGTTTTCTCCGTGGTACTGCAATTTATTTTATAATAGAAGTCAATTAACAGAGTGACCAGAACATGTAACTAATTGATTTATGTTTATTTTATCTTCCAAACAAATGCTCAAAATGGACACAGGAATCTGAATGGAATGCTGTGACTTCAGTCATTTTGTTATTCTTTTGGGGGTGGGAAGAGGAATGCAAAGGGCATGCTTGTATATTTCTATATAAAGATATTTTATTATTTTTAATTTAAGTTTGAATTGTCTATACAAAGTTACCCTGAATATTTTTCACATTAAGCAAGACACAGGTTTATGTATGTGTCTTATGCATAAACCTTCTAGATAATGACATTTATTCACATGAAGGAAATTCATTCTAAAAAATAATTTAATAAATATATCTGAAACACATTAAGTGTATATAAGCTACCACTATCATAGAAATCCATTTTATTGTCAGAGGAAATTATAATCTAGATCCTAAAATTAAAGAGACAAACTATCATACTTATGCTTCTGTTAGTGAATCAGAACTTCTGTTGGCTATTTAAACATAACAATATTAAGACTTCAGTCTCCATCATTGAAAAAAAAAATTACTCTAAAGGCTGAAAACTCTCTCCACTGGTGGACGAGATAATAATTTAAATAATCATGACAGAGAGAAATGCTTTTATGATGTCAAATGTGACTTTTGAATTTGCTGAAAAAGTCACTAAGTGAAAACAGCAAATGGTCCTTGGTGACCTACACTCAAGAATTGCTAATTAATTTTCTGAGAAATGAATTTTGGTCAATACACGATGAAACAGGCTTCAGTGGGACTGTTTCCTTAGAGATATGAAGATGTTGCAGGAGCATTTCACACAAATCATTTATTTTATTTAAAAAATGCATCTTTATTGTTGAAAGTATTACAGATGTCCCTCTTTTCCCCCCCATTAACTCCCTCCACCTTGCTCCTGTCCCCTCCTCAGTCCTTCACTGCAGTATTGTCTGTGTCAATGGGTTATGCATGTATGCATATAACTTCTTTAGTTACTCACTTCCTGTCACCCTTCACCCCCCACTCTCCACTTCCCTCTAAGATTCCTAGGTCTGTTTCATGCTTCCACATTTCTGGGTCTATTTTGTTCCTCAGGAAGCTAAGTTTCCTTCATTGCTGTGGCAACCCAGCATCCTGCTTGCTCCAGATCGGTGGCTGCCAGCCACCATCTTGGTTGAGTCAAATTGTATATAGTCACTCTGATTAGCATAGCTTGGGGTGTAGCAGAGTGACACCAATATGCATGTTTCCCTTTTATTAGTGTAGATTAGTGTATCTGAAAAGAAAAAGGGGAGAAAAGCTAGACTGTGTCGAACCTCATTTTGCTTTTTGTAGCACTTGAAGATATGATGCCTTTGGCACAATAGCATATTTAACTAAATAAATAAGTAAATAAATAGAGGATTGAGAAGATGGCTGCCAACAAGAAAGCAGACTGAAAGATGGCGTGAGATTGAGAGAATGAGTAGAGAGTGTGTGGACATACAGAGCATGTAAATTTGTGGGTCTGTGACAGCTATACTCCAGAGAACTTTTGGAGACCCCCAGATGGGGCTCTCTTAACCGGGCATGGACTCCATTGCTGCTGAAATCTCTCCCGGAGCTGCCGACTCTGCTGCAGAGACTGGGCCATCTTGGGTGACTGTTACCAGAAACATATACATCCAGGGATTCTGCAAACAGGACTCCAAGGGACCAGCTAGTATCCCAGGAACACCGGAGCTGAAACCAAGAATATGTGGATCCAGAGAAGCCCTGCTCCTTCTCATGGAAAGGAGAGAAAAAACTATATAACCAGATACCCAGAGAAGAGAGGTAATTGGGAGACAAAGAAACAGCCTGCATATGAAAGAAAAACAGGCATCACCAGAAAGGGAAGTAAATGAAACGGAGGCAAGCAATTTGTCAGAGAAAGAATTCAGAAAAATGGCAATAAGGTAGATGAAAACAATGGAAGACAAATTCAACAATATGTGCAAGAACCAAGAGGAAATGAAGAAGAACCAAAAAGAAATGAAAAATGACATCACGTCTATAAAGAACTCAATAGAAAGCATCAACAGTAGACTAGAAGAAGTAGAGGACTACATCAGTGAGCTACAAGACAAAGTAGGAAGAAATACCCAAGCAGAGCAGCGTCTAAAAAAAGAATTAAAAAGTAAGAGGAGAGCCTAAGAAAACTTTGAGACAACACAAAATGAAACAGAAGCTATGTAATAGGGGTGCCAGAAGGAGAGGAAACTGAGCAAGGAATAGAAAGCATGGTTGAAGAAATAATGAAAGAAAACTTCCCTGATATAGAGAAGAAAAAACCCACACAAATCCAAGAAGCTCACAGAGGCCCAAAGAAAATGAACCCCAAAAGACCAAGGCCAAGACACATTATAATTAAATTGGCAAATACCAATGACAAATAAAGAATCTTAAATGCAGCCAGAGAGACACAGAAAGTTACCTATAAAGAATCCTCCGTCAGATTAGCAACTTATTTCTCAGTAGAAACACATCAGGCAAGAAGGGAATGGAATAAAATATACAAAATCATGCAAAGGAAGAGTCTGAATCCAAGAATACTGTACCCAGCAAGGCTATCAATCAAAATTGAGGGTGAAATCAGGAACTTCACAGACAAAAAAGGACTAAGGGAGTTTGTTACTACCAAACCAGCAATACAAGAAATGTTAAAGCGTCTACTGTAAAAAGAAAAAATTGGAAACGAAGAAGGAACACAGGGGTAAAGAATAAAAATGGCAACAAACAAGTATTTATCAATAATAACTTTAAATGTAAATGGATTAAACGCCCCAATCAAAAGACACAGGGTAACTGAGTGCATAAGAAAACATGACCCATATATCTGCTCTCTACAGGAAACCCACCTCAGAAAAAAAGATGCACACAGACTGATGGTGAAGGGATCGAAAAGGGTTTTACAGGCAAATGGAAATGAAAAAAAGCTGGGGTAGCAATACTTATATCTGAGAAATTAGATCTCAAAGTGAAGGACAAAAAAGGAGATAAGGAAGGCAACTTCACAATACAAAAGGGAGCAATTCAAGAAGAAGAAATAACTCTGGTAAACATATACACACCCAATATAGGAATACCCAAATGCATAAAAAAACTTCTGGAAGATATCAAGGGAGAGATTGACAGCAATACAATCTTAGTGGCGGACTTTAATACCCCACTATCACCATTGGACACATCCTCTAAACAAACAACAACAATAACAAAAAACAGCAAGGAAACATCCATCCTAAATGACTCACTAGAGCAGATGGACTTAATTGACATCTTCAGAACATTTCACCCCAAAGCCACAGAATATACATTATTTTCAAGTGCACATGGGTCAGTCTCAAAGACAGACCATATATTGGGTCACAGGCCAAGTCTCTTCAAATTGAAGAAGACAGAAATCATATAAAGCATCTCAGATCACAATGGCATAACACTGGAAATCAACTAAAATAAAAACAATCCAAAAAAAATCAAGCACATGGAGACTAAATAGCATGCTATTAAACAATGACTGGGTTACCACAGAGATCAAAGAAGAAATTAAAAACATCATGGCAACAAACAACAATGAAAACACAACAATCCAAAATCTAGGGGTCATTGTGAAAGCAGTCTTGAGAGAGAAGTTCATAACTCTACAAGCCTACTGAAAAAAACAAGAAACAATGATAATAAATTATCTAACCCTAAAACTCAAAGATTTAGAAAGAGAGCAGCAAAAAAAGCCCAGTGTAAGCAGAAGGAAGGAAATAATAAAGATCAGAGCTGAGATAAATGACATAGATACGAAAAAAAAAAAACAAAAACAGTACAAAAGATCAATAAAACCAAGAGCTGGTTCTTTGAAAGGATAAACAAGACTGATGAACCTATAGCCAGGTTCACCAAGAAGAAAAGAGAGAGGACCTTAATAAACAAAATCAGAAATGAAAGGAACAAATAACAACGCACCCCACAGAAATTCAAAGGATTGTTAAAGAATACTATGAACAGCTCTATTCCAACAAACTGGACAACCTGGAGGAAATGGACATTTTCCTAGAAAAATACAACATTGCAAAACTCAATCAGGAAGAATCTAAACGTCTCAATAGGCCAATAACTATGGAAGAAATTGAAGCAATAATAACAGGGAATATGCAAAATATATCACCATAGGTGTTTAAAAATTCATAGGAAACAATTTTCCTTACTTACTAATTTTTATGAATAATTCATCTAATCTAATAAAAGAGTAATATGCAAATTGACCCTCACTCCGTTACACCCACAAGCCAAGCCCACAAGCCACGCTCACAACCAATCAGGAGCAAATATTCAAATTAATCCAACAAAGATGGTGGAAGCCAGAGCCTGGATACTTGAGTTGCAGCCACAGCTACCAAGCAAGCATTCCACTCTGGCCACACCAGGCCTGTTGGAGACTCAGAAGGCAGTGGAAACAGAGAAGTCTGGCTCTAGTGCCTGAGGTTAGCTTTTGCTGGGAGTTGAGAAGCCACCTGTCTGTGGTGGAGAAGCCCCCTGTCCCTGATCACAGGTGGAGGGATAAAAAGCACTTGTTCATTGATAGCAGGAGACTGGGAGAAACCGCCTGTTCATTGATCACAGGCACAGGGAGAAACTGCCTGTCCATTGACCACAGACGTGGGGAGAAGACGCTTGTGTGTGATTGCAGGTGCAGGGGGGAAGCAGCCTGACTGTGATCACAGGCATGGAGGAGAAGCCGCTGAGAAGGTGCCTGTCCGTGATCATAGGTGGCTTCTCCCCATGCCTGTGATCAGGGACAGGTGGCTTCTTCCCCTCCACCTACGATCACAGACAGCATGGGGCCTAAGCCAGAAGGTGGACATCCTCCAAGGGGTCCCAGACTGCAAGAGGGCACATGCCAGGCTGAGGAGACCCCCACACCCCCAGTGCACAACTTTTGTGCACTGGGCTCCCAGTTTTAATTATAAAAAGAAATCTGATAATAAAAAAGAAACTACATGTAAAATCACAATGGCAGAGAGAGATATTTTGAACATGTACATTCATACACTTTCATATCCATGTGAATATTAATTAAACCTATTTAAAATATAGGAGCAATTGATAAAAGTAAAACATAAAGTTCTATATTTTAGATTCATAAGCAAAGGGTACTAAATATCATTTTAATAGTTAACAAAGCTTTAGCATAAAAATTCCTATATATCAAGCATCCTCAAACTACAGTCCATGGGCCACATGCGGCCCAACAAGGACATTTATCTGGCCCACCAGGTGTTTTTGCCACAGCCACCTGTTCTGCTTAAAATAAGATATGTGCAGTGTGCATAGGAATTTGTTCATAGTTTTTTCTTTGTTTGGTTTTAACTATAGTGCGGCCCTCCAATGGTCTGAGGGACTGTGAACAGGCCCCTGTTTAAAAAGTTTGAGGACCCCCGCTATATATAGTTCTAAATTTATGAATGTTCCATTACTTTTTAAAACAATCTTTTTTTGCATATTTTAAAAATTTTATTATAATGGCTGCAAGGTAGTTATTTGCAGTTACGTATTTGACCTCTAGAGACACATACTTTTTCAGAATAATATGAAAACGGATTAATTATTAAGATGTCATCAAAGATTTAATAGTGAAATATCAATTGTTGGGTGTGAGAAAACTACCTTAACTCCTTATACACATCTTCAGATTTATTCCATTTATCCTAGCCTATAAGAGTTCAGATGTATTGGGTATATACAATAACAAACAGGAAAGATACAAATTGATAATACCTTTGTGATGCCCACCAGCCAATAAGGAGTAAGTATGCAAATTAATAGAAAATATGATGAGTTAATTTGCATATGCAGCCCCAAGTAGTGTGGGGCTGGACACAGGCGTTCTGCAACTCCCCAGCGGCTCTGGGCCTCTGGGCAGCAAGGGAAGGCTGGAAGGCAGCTCTGGGTTGGAGCAAAGGCAAAAAGCCTGCTGTGGCCACATTGAAGGAGGCTACATACTGTATTTTCAGACATATAAGATGACTTTTTAATCTGGGAAAATCTTCTCAAAAGTCAGGGGTCTTCTTATATGCTGAGTTTCCTCTTAAAGGGCAGGTGCTGAAACTTCTGAGCCAGACTGGAAAATATGCGGTTGCCACATAAGGAGGGGGAACTCAAAAAACGCCCACACTCCATTCATTTCAAATCAAATGTGATGTTTTTAAAATTTTTATTTGATGTGCGCTGGAAGAGGGGTAGTCTTATACAGCGAGTATATAATAAAGTCTGTATTTTAACTAGAAAATTTGAGGGTTGTCTTATATGCTAGAAAATACAGTAATCAGATTTTACAGGGTAGAAATATGGCAGAAAAATATGGCCTACAGTGTTTCCAGGGATAGTAACAAAATGTTTGGCAAAAAAATAGCAATTTCTGAAAGATAGCAAGCATAAATACCTTAGAATTTAATTTTAATTGGGAGTAAAAATTGAAATAGTCAAGGTTGACTATAAGCAAGTGTAATGACAAAGTGAGAATGTTGATATGACTAGAGAATAATTCACGCAGAGACAAATATTAGAAGCTTTGTGTTTTCTGCCTAGTTATCCTTCCTTTTAATTGAATTCACTGACTCTTTTTCCCATGCATCTTTAATAGGAATGCAATCTTTTTAACTGAGTCATGGAAAGCTTCTTTCACTTGCTTGTTTTTCAGTGTGTAAATAAAGGGGTTCAACATGGGTGAAATGGAAGTGACAAGGAGTGAAATCCCTTTATTTATAGCTACCTGGTCCTTGGCTGAAGGGTTGACATAAATGAAGATGCAGCTTCCGAAAGTAATGGAAACCACAATCATGTGGGAAGAACACGTGGAAAAGGCCTTTTTCCTTTGCTGGGCAGAGGGAAACCTTAGTATAGTCCTGATGATGTAAATGTAGGAAAGAACCACACATATGAGGGTCAGGATATCTGCCAACACAGCACACACGATAATCACCTGTTCTATCAACCAGGTGTCTGAGCAAGTGATTTTCAGGATAGGAGATGCATCACAGCCAAAATGATCAATGATGTTCGAATTGCAGAATTCCAGGCCCAAACCCATACTGAGTGGTGGGAGAATGGTGATCAGTCCAGCTACCCAACAGGAGAAAATGATGCTCTTGCAGACCCTGCTGTTCATGATGGTGGTGTAATGCAGGGGTTTGCAGATGGCCACGTACCGATCATAGGACATGGCAGCCAGAAGATAAAATTCCGTTACTGCAAAGAGTTCTATAAAGAAGAGTTGACTGACACAAGCATTGTAGGTAATGGACTTGTCCCCAGATAATATGCTGTATAGGAATCTGGGAACACAGGCAGTTGTGAAAGAAATTTCTAAGAAGGAGAAATTTTGAAGGAACACATACATAGGTGTTTTTAGGTGGTAATCAATCAGAGTGAGAATGATGATGGTTAGGTTTCCAGATATACTCAGCATGTAGGAAAGAAATAGAAAGATAAACAGCAATATTTGCAGTTGAGCGTCATCGGTCAATCCCAGCAAGATGAAGGTTGTTATTGCAGTTTGGTTTTTCATCCTTGATTATTGTCTTTAGCCCATTCTGCTTCAAACAATAAGACTTTATATGAGGAACACCAGAGTACTGGTCAAGTACAATTTAATTGTAATTTGTGTCAGTTTGACATATTATATTATAAACACCAATGAAAGCAAGTCCTAAAAATTGTTTTTGGATTTACTATTCTGACTTTCACCTACTTCCTAACTCCAGAAATGCTTCTAGCAGAAATGTTCCTTAAAAAAACCCACAAAAACTAACAATGGTGTTTGCTAAGAAAATTCTTGCATTAAAATTTACATGTGTTTTAGCATTTAGCTGACAATGAATGCTTATCACATAGTTTATTATGTTTCAATGTATCCACTGGAGTTTCTCTGAGGTATGTTTAAAACATTTTTATTGGATGCATGCTCTTAAAGATTCATTTAAATGTGTTACAATCCAATCTTTTTGAGGTTTTCCTCACAGGAAATTTATTTCAAATATATGTATTTTGTTTATTTTCTATTTTTTTAAATATATATTTTATTTTTACAGAGAGGAAGGGAGAAGAATAGAGAGCTAGAAACATCCATGAGAGGGAAACATAAATCAGCTGCCTCCTGCACACCCCCTACTGGGGATGTGCCTGTATCCAAGGTACATGCCCTTGACTGGAATGGAACCTGAGACCCTACTGTCCGCAGGCCAACACTCTATTCACTGAGCTAAACTGGTCTGGGCAAATATATGTATTTCATATCATTAATGTTAACCTTGGCTATATTTTGCTTCAACTGTTAGAATATCTATGTTCTACATTTTTATGCTTTTTAGGATATCCTAGTGCTACAAAGAAATTTCCCCCCAGATTACAAGCACAAATCTGGAATTATATACTCTGGTTAATTAATTTCCTTTTAAATTCCTTTGACAGTGAAAACCCTAATATTTTTTAATTATATGTTTTGTTTCCTCAAAAAATTAAATATAGAACTCACACTTGACCCAGTAATCCCACTTCTAGGATGATATCCCAAGAAATCAGAAGAACGAATAAGAAAGAATATATGCACCCCTATGTTCATAGCAGCACAATTTACAAAAGCTAAGATTTGGAAACAGCCTAAGTGCCATTCATCAGATGAGAGAACTAAAAAACTGTGACACATGTATGGTTTCATTTTTCTCTATATTTTGAGAGCCCCCTTCCCATCATAATATTGTAGTTAAGACCAGAGCTTTAATATTGAATTTTTCTTATTTATGTTTTCCCATTATTTCTTTCTAAACACATTTGACAATGAAGTATTTTCATTCCTCTTTGTATATATTTAATTCAAAATTACAGAAAAATAAAGGAACAATTGAAGTATATTTGTAGAGCTGAAGAGTACTATCTTGATTTTTTTAATGTTTTGGGTCAGCCTATTTCAGCTTGAAATACACACTACCAGCCATTATAAATATCACTTAGCAATATCAGGTTTAACAAGGTTTAGCAATTTCTCAAACATACTGCAACATTCTCTCTTAAATTTTACCTCCTTGATGATTGTCTTCTCTGTCTTATTAACCACTTACACACCAACTCATGTGGTCTCTGCACCATTTAACCTACTCTAGCCAACATCACCACCAGCCTCCCTCTTGTTTCAGTCACTAAACAAACTTCAGGCTTGACTGAACTCACGTTCTCTTCTGCTTATAAACTGTGAACTTATGGAAGTCTTTACAGCTTAATTTCTACAATCGCACATTATCCTGAATGTCTTCCTATCATTTTGTCTATTTTTCCCCATTCTCCTTCATAGCTCCCTTTCCTTTTCTAATTTGTTGGTGCACCTGAAATATTTTTTCTAGGCAATATCTCTTTTAGTCTGCCCTCTCGCTAGAAAGTTCTAATAATAAGGTGATTTCAAGGAGGCTGATGATCCCTACATTTACATCTGCAGGAAATTGTTACAGTATTCTGACTTCAACTTATTCTTAGACATCTAGATCAGACTTAGATGGTTTGATCTTACACTTTTCCTTTTTCCCTGAGAGTCCTTGAGCAATTTTATTAATATCTTATCTTGTGTTTTTTATTTGTGTTTGTATGTGTACAAACTTCGGATGAAATAATATGTATATCGTAGGGTGACAATGAGAAACTTAGATAATATAGATAAAATATGTACAACTGCATCTGGAATTAGGGGACCATTCATTACTATTCAGTATGGGTGTTCTTTTGTGGTCTTTTGATTTCCTACTGAGAGTTCTCTAGATGTGAATATTTCAAAATTTCTAATATGGCACTCATGCCTCAGTTTCCTTCCCTGTCAACAATAAGTCTCATTTAAAAACATTATTTATTATTCTTTTTTTTAATTTCCATTTTCAGTTGTGGGCATGTCTTGCCATTTCTGTTATCTTTTTTAATTTGTTCCTTTTATTCTGTCAATCACAACACTACTTCTACTCTCAGTGTCTTTATCTCATAACTGAAATATTGGTGAAACATGTTAACATATGATTAACATGTATCTTTGCTTTTCCCATTCAGTATTTTAATATCAATGCAATCAGAATCATTTTTCTAAAGCCCAGATATGATTAACGTCCCCTACGTGTTGTGGATAATATTTTTGAACTGACATTTACCCCATGCCATGAATTTCTTTGAAACTCTTTTTCTACCTCTCAGTTAAATGGAAGTTAATTAATTTTGGCTTTAGGTAAGAGTTGTGGAGAAGAAAGAAGGAAGGCATTAATGGGTTTCAGTTTCAAATGCATCAATCATTTAGGTTAATGAAATATTCCACGTAATAAATATTTTATTCAGAGTAATGAGTAAGAACAAAATTATTCATCCTTAGAGTATTTATAAGATTTCTTTATCAGGGGATAAGAGAGTTGAGGAATGGGTTAGAGGATTTAGTGGTTCTAAATAAGATCTCTGTTTGCTGATGGCTGGAGGCAAAGACCTAGGGTAGTTAGCATAATTATGCAAGGAGGCAAAGACCAATAAAAGTTAGCATAATTATGCCAGAAGTTCACTGGAAGGATAATGGACTTTGATATTTAGCTGGGCTGAAAATCATCATAATATGTTGCCATGCTGTTGGGCAAATAGCTGAAGGCAATTCTGTAACTTGATAATCCTTTTATTGTTTACCAAACCTGACCATTGCTATGCTTGTTTGCATTCCTAAAGGGCAAATATGTATTCAAATAATAAAAGCTGATGGGCCCCAGTTTTCAGAGAGCCTCTCCACTAGAGAAAGGTCTCTGCCTGGCTCCCCCACACCTTCTAAATTTATATTTCTTGTCCAGTGTATTCATTTTTGTAACACCCCTTCTCAGATATTGATCCCTAGATGCAAATGGATGTGGCGTTCACAGGGGATCTTTACCATCTTCCACTAAAATGGAGGGATAAAAGCTGAAAGATAGAAAAATGAGATAGATTTCTGCAATTTCTTTTCCTTTTGGAGATGTTAGGGGAAAAATACTTAAGTTGTTCCTTGAACATAGGCAAAAGCCTTAAAAATCACATTGTCTTCCCATTCTAAAGATTCCTATAAAATTAGCAAAAGGGTGTTCTCCTTTCTAGCGTGACATGAAACCAAAGACAAACCTCAGATACTTGACAAATTTTCCTGCACTGCAATTTGCCACAGTAATACTATCGGTGTCTTATAACTTATACAGAGAACTACTAGATTTTAAGAGTAATATGGGCAAGAGAAACAAAAGATCCAAGGCTGTGATGCACGTGCATTGCTGTTTGAGGACCAGACCAGAGGATGGAGACTGACATCTTTACTTCTGATCATATTGAAATGATAAAATTGTTTTAGAACCAAGCTGAACCTGGGCTGAGGGAGGCAGTGCAAACACATGAAGATGATTCAGTAGAGTGAGGTCACGGGGTTTGGTACGAAGGGAAGACTGATATTATGTTAATAAAACATATTTCTTTTTTTAGAGTGAAATAGAGTTTTGTAACTGAAACATTAATTTTAATTCTTTCAGGCACTCTTTTTTGCCCTTATTATAAAACTTAAGCTTCTTAGCATATGGAGAGATTTGTAATATTTCTGCTATCAGTCCAAAAAATTTACCTCATTTCTTGTTTTTTATCTACTAGGGTATTGCATTGGCTACCAGCAAGAGACAGTATATCATAGTGATTAAGAGTATGACCTGTAGAGTTGGGCTACTGGTGTCATCCCTCATGATTCAATTTGCTTCCCTAGACTTATCTATTAGTGGTTTCCATTAAAGGCGATGCTTAAAGTTACCTGTGGAGATTCTCAGATGCTGGTTCTTTTGGTTTTAAAGATCTCTACACTTGTAGTCTCTAATTGCTCCATCCCTATTTTAAGTTTTGGTTTAGGCATTAATTCCACCAGGAATCTATCTATAACTTATAAAGATGTCTCTTTTATTCTTACTATTCCCATTGTAGCCTATGATTATTAGTTAGTATTCCCTGATGAATAAATTGTCAAACTGTATAAGCAAATTTTATTTTGACATTGTTTTGTCCGAAACAACAAGCTTATCTCCAGGGGCATTGCCAAGAGTTCCTTAAAAGTTTGTGGAAATAAAGAAAGAATGACTATCATATTTGCCATATTTTCTGTAAAATGTGTTTTAAAGGTATTTTCGTCTCTGGAATAAGACTGTGGAGTTCTCATTTTCCTTTTCCTCTTCAGGTTCAGTTTCCTCCTTAATATTTAGTTCATGGATCATTGTGATTGTTGATTGCTATAGTCCACCCAAGTGCCAGGCAGACAGTAAGTCAGAGCTTTCTCTCCTTTCACTTCCTCCTCCTCCCTCCCCTCCTATAACCTGCTGTAATAGTTATGCCAATGTGTGAGGGCACTAATTACTGACCACTACACTATTGTTTTTTCTGCATCCTTTTGTTTGTTTGGTCATCCTCACCATAGGATATTTTTTCCATTCATTTGTAGAGAGAGTGGAAGTGAGGGAGGAGTGGGAAGTGAGTGAGAGGGACTCATGCATTGGGCGCCTCTGGCATGTGCCCTGCCTCAGGCCTCGGACTGAAGTATGGTAGCAATCATTTCAGGTAGGATTTGTAGTTTATTTCTAACCCTGCTGTTTGGCTTCTGTCATTATTTGCTTGCTAAAATAATAGAAAAATTTTTTGATTTTCTGTACTGTATTTGATTGAATACCCTATTGGTTGTAATGTGAATACCCCATTGGATGTGGTTATACTGGTTTTAGAAAGCACATTCTTCTGTACCTGAGAACAAGGACAGCACAGTTATCCTAAATTACCTCAATGGCTACAGATAATGCATTCCAGTTGACTAAGTGGTCCCATGACCCATGGCGCTACGCAATGTGTTTCCATTGATTCAGTGATCTAGAAACCAAAAACTATAATTTAACGAACACGCCCAATTTTGCTTCTGTATACTGCTTTTTGAAAACCAGGTTCCTCATTCCAAACCCAAAGATGTAATTGATACCTTGTGATTTTTGCCTATATAAATCTAGTGTTGTGGCCATCTTATCACTGCAAGATTTGGAGAGCAAAATGCCCCTCATAGTCCTGGATTTGCAATAAATGTAACTCCTAATTCGACTTCTTTAGGAGTCCTTGTGTGGTTTGCAGGATTAGTTACAACAGGATGAGTTTGCAACCCAGATACCACCCCTTCGCCAAGAATCAAATCTCATACCTTTCTCTCTAACTGCTGAGCCACAATGACCAGGACAGTTTCTGCATTCTTTGTGTAGCTTGTGAATTTTGGTGCCTCTTATAACCTGCTCAATGTCCTGTGAAGAAACACTAAAGGCAGAGTCTAGAGACTACAATTGTGAACATGAGGCAATAGATACTTCACATTTCTTTCTCCACCCCCATTAATTTAAGTGGGGATCTATTTCTGTTTGTAAATAGCTGGAAAGAGTTGATGTCTTTGGTTTTCTTTACATGTAAAAGAGGAAACAATTTTCCATGAGAAATTTAATTATTTTGGTATATTAAAGGCTTCACTTATTTCTAGCAATCTCTACCCCACAAGAAAGCTACAGGTGTGTTTCCTAAGGTCTGGTGGATTGAGGCAAATTGTTTCAATCAAGGCAGTAACAAATAACAGCATTAGAGCATTGGAGACAGAGAATTACCTGTGGTTTACAAGCATCTCTGCAGACAAGGCACACTCATCTAGGCTGAGGGTGGAAATAATTAGCTGCTAATCAGGTACCTTTTTAGATAGGGTCAGATAGGAATTGACCTTGTGAACCAAACTGAGAAAATTCTTAAGCTCTCAGTAATTCACTGTGGCATTTTAACTCAGAGCATTGTTCCACATTCCTAAACTCACCTCTTTTCTAATCACCAATACCAAAATATATGTGATACCAAACCACTGAAATATAAGGTTGTTTTTTAGAAGATTTTGAAAGATAATTTCTCAATTTTCTGGGAAGGATTTTTACACAGTGAAGGAAGATTAAGATGACTTTCATTATCTCAGGCTCTTATGGATGTACAGGGGCCCTGTGTGTGGATAAGTAAAGGGCCCTTCGTGACCAAATCCAATTTTGCTATTCTGTGATACCAAAATTTAAGTGAATGTTCTGGTAAACCACTTTTTTTCAGGTGAATTTTCTATTTAGTATTTAGAGAAATATTTGCAATTATAATGACATCATTGATTTCTAATAACATTTCTGATAATAATGTATATAATGTTGCTATGAATACTCATGCATTCCTTTAGAAGAGATTTATTGAGGATCTATGATATTACAGGTATTACTACAGATATTAAGGATAAATAGTGAGCAGGTACTGACTCCTCTCTAGTGATGTATGTAATAAATATTTCAAATGAGTATAATCCCTTCAGATTTTTTTTAATAATACAAACTAACATTAGAAATAACTATTTTTTTTAGAGATACCCAATATTGCCATGTCTGATTTTTAAATAGATTAGTCATATTTCCCATGACTAAGGAACTTGAACTTTGAATGAAGAAAGAAACAGAAATTCCCAAAAAGAACATACTTACTCTACGGAAGGTAATCCTGGCTTCAGTGGTCTGTGAATCCTGGTAGTCCTGAAGGTGAAGCTGAAAGTATAAGTGGGGTCAGTTAACGTGCCCAATGCTCCTCTCATGAAGACATACACATTCATGGATAATAGTTTTCTAGTGGAAATTGCCAATAGACTCTCACTAAAGATTCTATTTCATTTTAAACCTAAGAAATAATTTCGTATATCTGAAAGCTGAAATAAAAAGTCATGTATTTTAAATGTCTGAGAAATAGAAGGTAATTTTTAAAGCAGAATTTGAAAGAGATGATTTCTGATTTCTCTGGGAAATGATTTTTACACAGTGAAGGAAGATTAGGATGACTTTTATAATCTCAGATTGTTATGCATGATACAGGGACCCTCTGTGGGATAAGTAAAGGGTCCTTGGAGAACAAGTTCAAACATGACTAATGATTTTAATATGCACTGAATTTTGGCAAAATACCTAGAGGGAGCAGTGGGAATAGTGTCCTTGGAGACAATGAGATGCAACAATTTTAAGAGACACATTCCAAGTGCAGAACAATAATTGTATGATGGCTACTCTTCAACCTGTAAATAACAAAGTGTTAACAAAAGAAAAAAAATGGTTTGTTTACATTTTCTATGAAAAAAATTCTTGAAAGTATAGACTTAATTTCTAATCTGATAACTGTACATACTTTCCCAGGGTAAAGATACATGTTTGTATCATATTATTTTTAAATTTTATTTTATTATTTAAAGTATTACAGATAGTAGTACATATGTCTCCTTTTTTCCATCATGTGTATCATATTTTTTTGTATTGTACTCTTCTTATGTGTAAGCCATTATCAAATATAGTTTCCCATATTTAACTATTAAAACTTATATATTAAAAATCTCATTTTTAATAAACATCATTGATTTTTTCTGTTTAAATGATCAGAAAAGGAATTTCTGATGTAAACCCACTTACATATTAGAATTTTAAAATGTATTGTCATATTTTGCTTCAATGTGTAATACTGCATTATATACACACCATGTGTGGCTCTCTGTGTCACCATTGCCATTGTGGGATCTGAAGGAATCCCACACCTATTCGTGGCTTGATTTTTGAGTCAACAAGAGAGCAAAAAGTAGGCAAGTAAAAGGAGATTAAATACTTATTTACTCTAATAAAAGAGTAATATGGAAATTAACTATTGCTATGAGACATCTAAGCCATGCCCACCAGCCAAGACATACCCCCAGCCAATCAGAGGGGAGTGCATTGAGACTGAGTAGAATTTCTCGGCGCCAAAACAGAGAGGTATGGGCGGGCGTGAAATGGCGGCGGCTGCAGTGGCCGCGGTGTGAAAGGGTGGAGGCGGCTGTTGCACTGGAAAAATTATTTACAGTAAAAAAACAAACAAACAAGAAAAACTCCTATGTACCTTCCAACCCACCATTCCATATCAGTAGAGAAGGTCTTGATGTCCAACTTATGTTAGATAAAATGACAGTATTTTAAAAGTTCACAAACAGGTAGAATATTAAAGTACATGAAAACATCATTTTAAATTATGAAAAAAGAAAATACCTATTTATATTTCATTTAGATGTAACTGGATTATAGTGAAATTGGATATGGTCTAGTTTCACACTGATACTAAAGTCTAAGACAGAAAGTCTCAAAGCCAGAAGAAAGAGCTAAAATTAAATTTAATTAAATGTCTTGAGTAAAACATTGAAAATAATGCATAATCCACTGCCTCACTTCATACAATCTCTTTCTTAAGTTTACTCTTACCTAACCTTCCTCCCCTCCCCCCAACCCCACCGACACACACACATATCATGTTTTTCTGATAGTTTCATTTTGTTTTCCTTTTCTCCTAAAAATATTGCTCATTGTCTATTGGCATCTTGTATCTTCTTTCCACCACCCTCTCTTCAAATCTACCACATACTGTAGTCTGATTCTCTTTAAGGTTTAGAAAGATAAAATCTGAGCAGAAAAGCCTATGGTGATAATTTGCACTGTTATACAAAATGCTAATGTTTATCAATATATTAACTAAAGTTGAAAATCAAAAAACACACAGTATATCATGGATTGATGGCCAACAGTAGTTTCTCATATCCTATATAATAAAGAGGGAATATGCAAATTGACTGTCACTCTGGTCAGTTTGCACCTACAGCTGAGGCTAAGTTCCCATAACGAGCCTTAAGGAGCAATCAGCAAGGACCTGAGGCTGCCTGCCCACCCACCTCCTGCATGGGGCTTGACAGGGGACCTCAGGTCATGCCTTCCACCTGCAGGGCTTGACAGCAGACCTCAGGCTGCTCCCTCCGTCCTGGCACCAGGCCAGAGGAACTCAGGCTGCACCCTCTTCTCTGGTGTCAAGCCGGGGGACCTCAGGCCATGTCCCTTGCCCTGGGCCCAGGCCAGAGGACCTGAGGCTGTGCCCCCCACCCCAGCACCAGGCCAGGGGACCTCAGGCTGTGCCCCCTGCCCCGGCGCCAGGCTGGGGGATCACAGGCCACTCCCTCTGCCCAGTAGGTCTTGATGGGGGACCTCAGGCCGTGCTCCCCTGCCCTGGCACCCAGGGGACCTGAGGCTGCACCCCCCCCCCACCTGGCAGGGCTTGACAGGGTGGGACCGGCCGGATCTGGATCTAGCCCAATGAAGGGGGGCCGTCCAGGTTTGGGTCTCGAGCGATTTTGAGGTGCACGTGGGTGGTTGAAGACTTGACTCTGGGTTCCATGGTGCACCCCAGACTCTGACAGGAGGAAGATTTTCATATATGTTTTACTAATTTTCTTTAATCTCTATTATAGAGAAAGGGCAAATAGCAATATTAAAATATTTCCTCTAATTAATCCCCTTTTAATGTCCATGAATTTCGTGCACTGGGCTACTAGTTTTGAATATAATCTCAACATTTTTGCCTACTAAAACAGTTAGTAAAATTTCAAACAAATAAATAAACAATACATAAATGTGGTTTTAACCAGGAAAGTGGCAATGGAAATGGTGAGAGGTGGTTAGTTATAATATATAGATGAAGTTTTCAAACTTGAGACCAAATAAGAGCACTTGGAAATTAGCATAGAAAGGAAACAGACCCAGAGACTGAACCTTGGGCCAATTCAACATTCAGAAGTCAGAAAAATAAGGAGGGATCAGCAGAACATATGTAGACAGAGCACATAGTGAGGTAGGAGGGACAATCACCAGGAGAGAAGGGTATTAAGAAAATAAAGCGAAGAAAAGGTTTCAGGCAAATAAAAGGCTGTCAATATTCTCTATCCCAGGGGAAAAAGAAAAGAGAAGAAATTCTCTCTGGAGTAGATAAAATCATATAGATAGTCCCCAGTTGTTGTTTTTTGTTTTTTGTTTTTTTTTTCTGTAAGAATAACTTCAGTGTCCATCAAAAAGAAAAGAAAAGAAAACAAATCAGACATGAAACAATCAAGAAAAAAAAACAACCCATAAATATAGAAACAAATAGTGTCTCCAGAAGCTGGAATTATCTGGCTAGCTACTATAATAAACTAAGAGTACTGTGTTCAAGGACAAAAGCTGAAATCTAATCACTAGATAGTTAACCTATGTTCTTTTAAAGCAATAAGCAAGTGAATATTCAGTGGCCAACACCTGGAAGAAACCAAAGTGTCCTTTGATAGATGATTGGATTTAGAAGATGTGATATCCATGTTGACATTTGTAACAAGATGGATGGATATTGAGATTATTATGCTAAGCCGTGTAAGTCAGACAGAAAAGGCCAAGAACCGTATGATTTTACTTATATGTGGGTTACATAACTGAAAGCATTAAATGCACAAACAAGGAAACAAACAGAGTGACATCAGAGGAATGGCAACATGAGAAACCCCTTGGCCTCTCCCCCTGAAATTTCAACAAGTTGACCAACTATAATTCAACAAAGAAATCCCTGCTCAATACAGAGCCATGCCTGAGAGAGCCATGCATTAAAACATCCAAAGGTGGGAATCAGGAATAAATGGGGAGGTGAAGTAGGAGGAAAGCATAGATGGCCCACAGACGTAGATGGTACATTTATAAAACTGTACAATTGAAACCTATATAATTTTATTAGAGCCCTGGTGCACAAAATTTGTCCACCAAGGAGAGATCCCTCAGCCCAGCCTGCATCCTCTCATAATCCAGAACTGGTGGCTCCTAACTGCTTGCCTGCCTGCCTGCCTGATTGCCCCTAACCACTCTGCATGCCTGCCTGATTACCCCAACCATTCTGCCTGCCTGCCTGATCGACCCTAACTGTCTCTGCCTCAGCCTCAGCCACCGTAGCTTCATCGGAAGGGTGTCTGAAATGACCTCTGGAAGGTCGTTCGGGTGTCTGGTCTAAATAGCATTTTATGCTTTTATTATTGTAGATGGCACTCCAATACATTAAATAAAATTCAGAAAAAATTAATTTAGCATAGTATTAGCATAATAAATGGTAGCTCTTAAAAAATTCATTAGTTTACATTGCTAATTCTAATCTAACACTGAATTCTTCTTTCATTCATATTTGATTTCCCCCTTTTTCTCTATAGTGAGATTCTTGGTTCTCATCATTAATATGTTTATTAATTTGCCCAATGTTAACATTTACACAAAATCATATCAGAATTATTCCATTAGTACTATGAATGATGCACATATTGTGTGAAGTTTTTTTGTCTGATGAGCAAAAATTATACCTCTTGGTGTGCCACAGATTTTTAGTAATTAGTTTATGTGTGCCATGAGATGAAAGGGTTGCAAATTGCTGAAAACCTGTTTGTATCTATCTATCATCATTATCTTATTCTATTTATCTATCTGTCTATATGTCAATCATTAACCTGTCATCTAACCACCTATTTACTTAATTGAATGTATAATATAATGATTAACAAACTACACTTGTTAAAGATCTGATTGCAATCTTGCCTCTGTAATTTATAAATTTTATCATGAGTGTGAGCAAGTGAAATAATTTTCACAATTCTCAATTTTTTCAATAGCAAAAGAGTTCATAATTGTATGTTTTGCCTATTATGATGATAAAGTGAATGATACATGTACAATGATTAGCATCATAATTCATTCATAGTAAATGTTCAATACATGATAGGTGTTATATAGTTAGTAATAGTTCAAGATGGTTGTTGAGCTTAGATGCACAATCTCAAATTGCAGAAGAAAATATTCTTTCTTAAGTCATAGTAGTATTCAGAGCTCTATTTTTTCTTAATATTGAATGCAGTTGCTTTTTAAAAAATAGGTAGAAGTAATATTTGTGTTAAAACCCACATGCTGTTGTTCTCTTAGTGAGAGATTTACATATTGGCAGACAACCCCCCTCGCCCCCAACAAATCCTCAAAAAGAATTAACTATTTTGGTATCTTGGCCCATAAGTATTTCTTATGTTTAAAAATAGTCTGCTGTTTGTGGTGTCTACATGATTATCTTAAAATGAATATTTTTTTAATTTTTTTATTTTTATTTTTTTTACAAAAAAATGAATATTTTTAAATGTCACAACCCTAATGGTATTTTATGTCATCATTCTTAAAACAATAAGCTTTTAACAATTAATGAGAAAAACAAAGGCCAACTGGCATAGGCTCTACTGAATATTTTTTCACCTTTCCTATTTCTCCTTAGAGACACTATCCCCTTGGATTTCTTATAGAGCAGCATCCACTCCTTTTAAATAATTTGAAACCTACAAATATTTCCCAGGTTTCAAGCTAACCATCTCAGCTATGACAATTTTTATGAATGTTAGCAAAGTGTGATTAGTTGGACACACATCTTATAAATTATTTGGGTATAGAAAAAGAGGAGTTTATCAGAAATCTTTATTAGTCAAGGCATAGATATCACCATATGTTCAGATATATATGTAGTGAAGAATAATATCATTATTAAAATAGTCACACAATAGGTCTGTGATTTGAATTAACTTGAGAAATTATTTTGCATTAATTTTCCTACCTACAAAGTTAAATATTATTTTCCAATATGTATGTTTGCCTTTCACTATAGTTGATTCTTGCTCAAGTAATCTAAAGAAAAAGATAATCAACATATACTGGTAAAGGTAAGTAATATAGTGCTGTTACTTTTCTTTCAAAAATTTAAGAATAATTACAAATACCATGTAAGTCACATATTCCTTTTTTGATAAAACATTAATTATCTTTATTTGCTATTTTATAAATCATAATGCAAGACCATGTGTATTTGATTTATGCACTTGCATCTGCATTTCTAATACATTAGTGTTTAAACCAGACAATGCAGTGTAGGATGGTGAAGAGGATGGTGATTGTTTTACTGCTCTCTATATGAAAAAAAGACTTCTAAATGATCCTAAAAGTCAATTAAAAATGATGAGGTTGGAGGCTATTTTTTTTTTTTGCTGGAGAATTGCCTTGACATATTTTGCTACATTTTTAAAAATAGAAAAGATACATTTTTTAGAAGTACTATTTTAAATTTTTTAAAAATATTTTTTATTGATTAATTTCAGGGACAGAGAAAAAAGTGTGAGAGAGAGAGAGAGAGAGAGAGAGAGAGAGAGAGAGAGAGAGAGAGAGAACGAGAGAACTACCTGGCCGGGCCTGAAAGTGCAAATTTTAATCCACCCTTTGAGCAATGACAACTTATCACTGATAATTATTGATTGCCAAGTCTGCACTGGTTGCAAAACAAATATCTGCTTTGTGGCCTGAAATTACTTTGGTACCAACATTGCATCTTCAGGAATGCTCGATATGTTCAGCAGAAAGAGTGGAAGTTAGAGCGAGGAGATATTAAAAATGAGCAGGGCCAAAAGAAGAGATTCAGAGAAATTCTATGTTCTAAGATCTACCATTTCCATCAACAGCCCAGAGGCAATACACTGGTAAATTAAAATAAGAGAAGAAATATAAAATGAAAAACTATTGTTTGCTTAAGGAATAAAATTGTTAGTCTCAATATGTGGGTTTGTGAATTCATGTTTGAAGCGATGGGCTAAATCATGTAGAAGAAAAAATATTACGTTCTTAATAATAAAGGGAAGAAAAACTTCTAAACAGGCAAAGGTATTGATTGACAGAATTTAATTAGTAAGAAGGAATGTAATTTAAATATTTTTATTTAAATGAAAACATTTTATGCTATATGATGTTTATTGTTGACCTCTATCAGTGCTTATGTTCTAAGTTTATTTGGAAATAGTTTATCTATTTTGCAAATTAGCAACAAAGATTTTTCTCAGTTACAGAAGAAAATTAAATGTGTCACTGGATTTATTTTAGTTGAAAGTGTGGCTATAAAATATTTGGCAATCAGTGTTCTGAATTCATTAACAGTTTTTGTAAATTAGAGAATTTGAAAAAACATGTTTTATTGGATAATGTCTTTTGGTAAGATATTAAGAACGAATGAATTTTTCTGATAAATATAAATGCACCATGATTTAATATCCCACTGAAAGTATTATTCCTATTTTTATGTATTTGCAGAAATCATATCTATATGTATCACATTAGACATTATAAAATGGGGTCAATTTGTATAAATATTTTTGTAATTGTACATCTGAAATATGTCTAAAATATTTAATAAGAATACATATTCATCAATGTCTTTATTTTAAAATGTAATTATCTGCATGAATAAAATTATTTGAAGAAATGTTTATTTTTAACCATTTAGACTGTTTTCTATTTTTTATTCTGAAAGTATGTCATGACATATAGCTTAAGTCTAAGATGGATGTTGAATTGCTTTTTGAGAAAGGTAAATTTTCCGTTTTATTCCTCCTTAGAAAATTATCTGTTCACATTACTGACCTAACTATATTATTGCCATTATAGTTTCAGTTTGTTAATTGGATATTTTAAGGCCCCAATCAGATCAATAGAAAGTAAGTCTACTTCATTTATCAATCAAGTGTTAATCTGAATTTTATAATTTCTCTTTCTAATCTTGTTTAATGGGTTAGAGATTTTAGAATTTTATTGAATAATAGGGTTCATCAGGACCCTTGTGTGGCTCTGATTCCAGTGGAAAATAAAATCTGCTAGAACTTAGTTAATTATTAATGCCCTCCTACATAGTACTTCTATTCTCAGAAACATTAGTATTACTTTAATTAAGGATGTTAAAGTATGAAGTGACATCCTCTACAATATTACTATACATTTATGGTTTTTATGTGATCTCTTAATTGATTATTAACCAGTTAGTAATCATAAGTGCATTCTATGCACATCTCATGTAATACTTATAATTTAGGTCAAAAATATGTTATCTATTTTTTGTACATGAAATTTTAAAACAAGGAACTTAATTTTCATAATACCATATAACTTGTAATAAGCGATAAAGTAAAATTCGCAAAAATCTCTCTTTTATTCTAAAACTCTTAACTTAGTCATTTAGCACTATTTCTATTTTTATATTTTTATTTTTATGAATGTATTACAGATGTCTCCCATTTTCCCTCTTTGCTCCCACCCCACCTGCGTCCTTCACTACACTATTGATTCTGTCCATGGGCTATGCATATATGCCTATAAGTTCTTAGGTTAATCTCTTCATGTCCCCCTCCCATACACACACCCAACCCCCCTTCCTCTGGATTCCTCAGTCTGTTCCATGCTTCTACATCTCTGTATCTATTTTGCTCATCAGTTTATTTTTTTCATTAGATCCCACACATGAGTGAGATCATGGGATACTTGTCATTCTCTGACTGGATTATTTTGATTAGCATAATACTTTCTAGGTTCCTGTATGCTATCTCAAAGGGTAAGATATCCTTTTTTATAGCTTTACTAGAAACCCAGTGCATGAAATTCATGCACAGGTAGGGTCCCTAGCAGCTGTTGTCTGCTGCCCGGGTCTCCCTTTCCTTGCTGCTGGCTGCTGGCTGGGGCCTTCCTTCATTCCACGCTGCACCGTGGTGGTCAGCGCATATCATAGTGAGAGATTGAACTCCCGGTCAGTCAAACTTCCAAGGGCACACTTTGTATATTAGGCTTTTATATTGGTATATATATAGACTAGAGGCCTGGTGCACAAAATTTGTGCACATGGAGGGGGTGTCCTCTCAGCCTGGCCTGCACCCTCTTGCAATCTGGGACTGCTGGCTTCTAACTGCTCCCCTGCCTGCCTCATCACCCATAACCACCTCTGCCTTGGCCCCGCTACCATGGCTTCATCCTGAAGGGCATCCAGAATTATGTCCAGAAGACTGTTCAACTCTTTGGTCTAATTAGCATATTACACTTTAATTATTATAGACTAGAGACCCGGTGCACAAAAATTTGTGGACTCAGGGGGATCCCTTAGCCTGGCCTGTGTCCTCTTGCAGTCTGGGACCCCTCAGGGGATGTTCACCTGCTGGCTTAGGCCACTCCCCAGAGGATGTCCACTTGCCAGCAGGAAACACCCCTAAGCTGCAGTCGGACATCCTTAGCTCTGCTGAGGAGGAAGGAGAGGCTCCTACCACCACTCTGTATTGGAAGCCATCAGCCTGGCATGTGGCTAAGCAGAGCTTCCCCTGTGGGAGTGCACTGACCACCAGGGGGCAGCTCCTGCATTGAGTGTCTGCCCCCTGATGGTGAGTGTGTGTCATAGTGACCAGTCATTCCTAGTGGTTCTGCTGTTAGGATCAATTTGCATATTACCCTTTTATTATATAGGGTAGAGGGCTGGTGCACAGGCAGGGGCCAGCTGATTTGCCCTGAAGGGTGTCCCAGATTAGGGTGGGGGTCCTGCTGGGGTGCCTGGCCAGCCTGGGAGAGGGGCTGAGGGCTGTTTTTAGGCTGGCCATACCCCTTCAGGGATGGGGGTCTTGCTAGGGGTGCCTTGCTAGCCTGCGTGAGTGGCTGATGGCTGTTTGCAGGCTGGCCAAGCCCACCAGAGGGTACCCTCACCCCATGAGGGTGTGGCTATCCTGGGTGAAGGGCTGATGGCTGTTTGCAGGCTGACCACGGTCCTCAGTGACCAAGGTCCCAAAAAGGCTGGCTGGAAGCAGATATCTGGGATTTATTTATCTTCTATAATTGAAAATTTGTTGCCTTGAGCGGAGGTCACAGCTGGCCAGGTCAGGCAGGAAGCTTGGCTTCCTCCATTGCCAGGGCAAGCCAGCCTCCTGCTTGCTCCAGCTCTGTGGCTGCCAGCTGCCATCTTGGTTGGGTTAGTTTGCATATAGTCGCTCTGATTGGCTGTTGGGTGTGGCTTGGGGCAGAGCAGAGGTGTGGTCAATTTGCATGTTTCTCTTTAATTAGATTAGATATTATTCTGTTGTGTTAATGCACCACATCTTTTTTATCCACTCATCTACTGATGGGCATTTGAGCTGTTTTCAGATCTTAGCTATTATAAATTGTGCTGCTATGAACATATGGTTGGTAGAATTTAGTTAATTATTAATGTCCACCCACATCATCCTTTCTGATCGGTGTTTTAGGATTCTTAGGATATGTTCCCAGAAGTGGAAAGCTCAGTGAAACAGCAGTTCCATTTTTAATTTTTGAAATTAAATGTTTTCCACAGTGGTTGCACCAGTCTGCATTCCCACCCTCAGTGTAATAGGATTCTCTTTTCCCCACATCCTGGTCAGAACTTGTTTTTTGAATTATGGATGGTAGTCATTCTGGCAGGTGTGATATGATACCTCATTGTCATTTTAATTTGCTTCTCTCTGATTACTAGTGACATTGAACATTTTTTCATATATCTACTGGTCATTTGTATGTTCTTTTTAGAGAAATGCATATTCATTTGGTACTGTGCCCATTTTTAATTGGACTGTCTTCCTTTTTTGAGTTGGAAATTAATATGTTTTTGGAAATTATATATATATATATATTTTGGAAAATAACCAATTATCAGATGTATCATTGATAAATATGTTCTCTCATGCATTGGTTTCCTTTGCATTTTGAGGATGGTTTCTTTTGCTGTACAGAAGCTTTTTGATGTAGTCCCATTTATTTATTTTTCCATTGTTTCTCTTGCCCAGATGTTTCCACAAAAATTCTGGTATGTGGGATGTCTGAGATTTTATTGCCTAAGTTTTTTCATTTTTTTCTAGGGTTTTTATGGTTTCCTGACTTACATTTACATATTTTATCCACTTTGAGTTTATGCTTGTGTATGGTGTAAATTGGTGGTTTAAATTTCTTCCTTCCTTCCTTCCTTCCTTCCTTCCTTCCTTCCTTCCTTCCTTCCTTCCTTTTTTCCTTCCTTCCTTCCTTTTCTTGTTCTTCTTCTTCTTCTTCTTCTTCTTCTTCTTCTTCTTCTTCTTCTTCTTCTTCTTCTTCTTCTCTCTCTCTCTCTCTCTCTCTCTCTCTCTCTCTCTCTCTCTCTCTCCCTCTCTCTTCACTTTCTTTTCTTTTTCCATGCACCTGTTGAATTTTTCCCACACCATTTATCAAAGAGACTGTCTGCCCTCCATTGCATGTTCTTGCCTCCTTTTACAAAAATTAATAGACCATGGTATAGGTTGATTTCTGGGTTCTCTGTTCTGTTCCAATGATCTATATGCCTCTTCTTTTGCCAGTATCTGGCTGTTTTGATTACAATGGCTTTGTTGTATAGTTTGATATCTGGTATTGTGATCCCTCCAAATTTGTTCTTTCTCAAAATTGCTAAGGCTATTTGGTGTCTTTTTTAGTTATATATAAAGTTTTGAAATATCTGTTTTAGAACTGTAAAATATGCCAGTGGTATTTTAATGGGAATTGCATTAAATCTATAGATTTCTTTGTATAGTATGGACATTTTAATTCTTTTATTCCATGAACACATATATTCTTCCACTTCTTTGCATCTTCCTCTATTTTTTTTTCAATGTCCTATAGTTTTCCAAGTACAGGTATTTTACGTTCTCAGTTAAGTTTATCCCTAGTTTCTTATTTTTGTTTGTTGTTGCATTGATTAATGATGTTCTTGTTTCTCTTTCTGAGAGTTCATTATCGGTGAATAAAAATACCATAGATATCTTGGTTTTGATTTTGTATCCTGCTACTTTGCCTTTCTTCTGTTGAGGTATGTTCCCTGACTCCTACCTTGCTGAGAGTTTTTACAAAAAATGGGTGCTGTATTTTGTAGAATATGTTGTCTGCATCTATTGATATGATCAAATGATTTTTGTCCTTCATTTTGTTTATGTGATATCTCATGTTTATTGATTGCATCCCCAGAATAAATCTCACACTGTTTCTTATGTTTTATTTTGTGTGTGTGTATTTAACTTTAAAATTTTATTCTTAAACAATAAAAGGTTTATCCAAACTTTTAACCTTAATAGTGAATTTTTGTTTGTCTCATTAGCCATTAATGTTTTTATTTCTCATATACATAGTTGGATTTTGTGTGAATTAGCACAGTTTTAAATACTTTCTAATTCCAAACAGGCTGCCAACATTGCTTTGCCTCAGTTCCATTATTCACTTTGTTTTCATTATTTGCCATCCAAGATTCTAAATACCTCTAATTAAAAACATAAAATAGTCCCATTCAAATCATCACACACTTTCCTTTGGCCAATAGTTCCTTGGATTAATAGCCTCTGATTAATTATATGAGTGATTGCTGGGGACATGAGGACACAGGCAATGTGACAAGAAAACTGATTTTTCTGTGTCACAGAGCTGCGCCTGGAAAGTAGGTTTAGATTCTAAATATTCTAAATGGGTGGAGATTGTGAAGAAATGCAATACATTTTCTGTATTTTCTCTTTTATTTTTATGGTCTAAGTTACATGTGCAAAATTTTGAAATCCTGAATAGATTATTATTATTTTTTTTAATAAATGTGGCCATATCTGCTTTATTTTGTTTTAGCTTTTTTTAGATCCAGCTAGTATTTATTTTTTCTTATGTCATTTTTTTTGTAATTTCTTATGTATTCATCTGTAGTTCATAGAGAAGTTGCAAGAGGCACTAAGCAAATATCACTTAAATATGAAGTCAAAACTTTTAAGAATTTAACTTTAGATCTTAATTTATTGTATACTGGTACAATTTTACTTTGATGAAGTTAATAATTAAAAATGAATGGATTATATTTGAATCTCAAATGAATGTTTTATCTAACTTATTTCTCAAATGGAAACATTTGAAATTAATTACAAACGACTAGAAGTTTTTTAGTAAGGATTAAACACTCACAACTATTTTGGGTTTTGCTGATCATTTTCAAAAACTGAGTTGACTTCAATGGTGGTTTTTAAAATAGATTCTATTGCACAGTTCTGGATCATATTTTCAAAATCACGGCACATTACCTTATACATGGGTCTGCTTGTGACTATGGATCCTTTTATATAGTATTCCCTGGTTATAAAGCTACTCATGTAGTTTCTTATTTTCATATCTTTTTATTTCTAGAACTTGAAATCTCAGAAGAGAAATGGAGAATCATACAATGCAGATAGAGTTTATCCTTCTGGGGCTGACAGATAATTCTCAGTTACAGATTGTAATTTTTTTCTTTTTGTTTCTGAATTACATGTTGAGCATGTTAGGAAACTTAGCCATCATTGCCCTCTGTCTACTGGATTCCCGTCTCATGACCCCAATGTATTTCTTCCTCCGAAATTTCTCTTTTGTGGAAATGGCATTCACAAGTGCTTGCATCCCCAGATTCCTAATGTCCATTGTAACCAGGAACAAGGCCATTTCCTATAATGGTTGTATGACCCAGTTATTTTTTTACATATTCTTTGGTGCTACAGAATTTTTCCTTTTGACGGCTATGTCCTACGACCGCTATGTTGCCATCTGCAAACCTTTGCACTATACGTCCATCATGAGCAGCAGAGTTTGTCATCAGCTTGTACTCAGTTCTTGGGCAACTGGATTCCTAGTCAGTTTCACTATATTGATTTTGATTCTTCATTTGGATTTCTGTGCTTCAAATATAATTGATGATTTCACTTGTGACATTTTTTCTGTCCTGCAAGTTTCTTGCTCAGACACGCACTTAGTGGAACTGATTGTTTTTTTCTTAGCTGTGTTGACCCTTATTGTCACATTGTTACTAGTAACCCTTTCTTACTCTTATATCATCAAGACAATCCTAAAATTCCCTTCAGTTCAGCAAAAGAAAAAAGCCTTTTCTACCTGCTCTTCTCACATGATTGTTATAACCATCACTTACGGTAGTTGTATATTCATCTACGTAAAGCCATCAGCAAAGGAAAGAACCACTTTAGGAGTAGCTGTGCTCCATACTTCACTTTCTCCTCTGTTGAACCCTTTCATTTATACTCTGAGGAACCAGCAAGTTAAACAAGCCTTCAGAGACGTATTTAGAAAGGTACTTCCTGCTTTAGACAAGTAATATTATTTATTAAAAGAACATAAAAACATAAAGCAACATGGAACAAAAGCAATTTTGCCTCTTCTAATTTAAGAATAAATCTCTAATAACTTAGTTAGATTTTTTTAGTTTACTCAAGCTTATTAAGTCTCTCTATTGAATACATTCTGATTTTAATGTTCTGTTTTTCAAAGTGAAACCTTACTATGTTAGAAATATAGAATTGCAAAGTTTATTTTCTCTAAAAGCATGTTAGAATGACATGAATGAAGAATTTTGATTTTATTATAGACTATAAGTTCTGTAAGAGCTGTAAATAAATATGCCATGTTTTATTTAAAAGTCATGTTCTTCAATATTTTTAGATAAAATGAAATTTGTCATTATGAAAAATGCTTAAAATGCTTCAAGAGATTTTGTACTTTAAAATAATAATTTAAAGAATTATTTTATAAAGTGGTCTGCCGGAACCTGCCGGCATGAACAGGTCCTGAAGGTAAGGAGTTGTGGCTGAGAAAAAGACAGACACAAAAAAGACGGGGATCAGGAGGACTCCATCTCTGCTCAGTCGGCAGAGAGAAGTGCTTCTTTATTTGCAATTACAATCTTTTATACAGCAATTCTAGGCATACAGCCAACATCTTGAAGTCATTCCCAGCACCTATCTCTCTCAAGGATGAGCTGCCTTTCCCTTGACCTATTCCTCATACGCCAGAAAACATTTCCCAGAAAATGTACGGTACCACAGATTCTAATCCAGATTCTAATCACTACTATGTGCTTGCACGCACGTATGGGGTTCTTTGCAGGGGTGACTGTCCTTGTGTCACCTCTCAGATGACCAGGCCTCCTGCTTGGACAAAGAAAAGACTTGGGCCTAGACCCGATTCTTCTCCCTTGACTCAAGCTGGAGTTTTACAGCCCCCTACAATTCCCCCTTTTTTTTTATTTTAAACGCGATGCGTGCAAACTTTACCCTGCTCATTCTTTAACTGTAATAGGCGTACATCAGTAGCAAGTTGCATGGTACTTTTACAGACACATTTAACAATTACTGGTATACATGCTAGTATAAGGAATACTAAGGCTGCAATGATGATTAATCCAATTAAACTATGCATTGTTTTTTCAAGGCTGGGGAAATTTGCTTGCAAACTTGCAATTATCTCTGAAGCCGTTTTGGCTATGTCAACATTGAGATTAGGGGCATTGACTAGGTTTTGAACCTCAGAATGTAGCTGAATAATGTCCAAAGATGTATTTTCATGATGCCAGACCCCTAACAGATGATTCTTTACTCATTCCCACTCTATTTCAGATTCATTGTATTCCTTTGGCGTAATACATATCCAATGATATGTAGCATGGCATTGTAAATTACTTTTTATTTTTAAATTCACAATCTCATCACCTAATATTTGTAATATACAGTATCAAAGAGAGCATTAACTCTTTTTTCTATTTTTTGGTCCCAATCCTCTTGTGTTTGCAAAGCAACAGTTACATTATAAGCTAAGGAGTTAACATATTCCGCCGTTTGAACTGACTGGGTTAAAGCAATAGCTGATGCAGTAGTAGCAGCGATTAAAGTGATAAGGGCAGTGATTCCAGCAATCAATAAGCCTACAAACCTTTTGGGTCTGCTTAGAGC
>PVJC01005650.1:0-57877 GCA_004026665.1 Murina feae
ACCCGCTTCCCGGTGCCCTCCAACCCTGCCGCCTGTTTCCCATCACGGGTCCTGGGTCCTGCGCTGTCCCGCCCTGCAGCCGCTCTGTGCACTCGGGAGGTCCCTCAGCCCGGCCTGTGCCCTCTCGCAGTCTGGGACCCCTCGGGGGATGTCCACCTGCTGGCGTGCCTGACCAGCCTGGGTGAGGGGCTTTAAGGCTTTTCACAGCTCCCATTGACCCAACGTCCCAGCAAGGCTGGCTGGACGCAGGTAACTGTGATTTATCTCCTATAATTGATACTGTTACTTTAAGGCCTGGGGTTGTCTTATATAATTGATACACTGTTCCTTTAAGGCGGCCTTCTAACTACTAACGAAGCCTCCTCTGCCTCACCTCGCAGCGTCTATAATGAAACAATTGTTACTTTTACTGGTTAAGCCCGGGCTGCTCTTTCCTTCAGCTCCGGAGGATTCTATGATTGTTACATTGTTTCAAATGTTTCAAATCTGTGTTTCGCTAGAGCCAGTTTAAGTGAAGAGGCTGCAGCTTCACTTTCGCTCCTGCCGCAATGGAAAGGGCTGTTTACTCAGGTCCGGGAGTGGCGGCCGCCATGTTGGCTGGGCTAATTTGCATACAGCCACTCTGATTGGCTGGTGGGCGTGGCTTACCCTGTCTCAGAGAAACGGTTAATTTTAATATTTCGCTTTTATTAGTTTAGATAATAAAAGCCTAATATGCTAAGTGTCTGACCATCCTTTTGACCAGTCACTATGACGTGCACTGACCACCAGGGGGCAGACACTCTGACTGGTAGGTTAGCTTACAGCTGGGGTCTGGCTGATTGGAACTGGGCAAGACGGGGTGGACATACCCTGGAGCCCTCCAGGATACCTCCCGGCCCCAGTTGTGCACCGATGCGGTCCCTTGGCCTGACCTGCACCCTCTCACAATCCAGAACCCCTCGGGATGTCAGAGAGCTGGGTTTGGCTCCATCCTGCAGGCCAGGTCAAGGGACTGCACCAGTGCACAAATCCATGCACCAGGCCTCTAGTTTTAGATTAAAAAACCAAGATACTATCAAGGCCATTTTTAGTCATTTTATAAGGACTTGGGATATGTGAAAACTTTGATCACCAAATGAAGATGGTAGTTCTTCAAATACCTGAAATATGTATTTAAAATTCGATATTTTTTTTGTCATCGCCTTTATCACACCCCACCTCGTAGAATGCTTTGTCAGGCTCAATAAAAAGGGGGGGGATGTAGATTTCTAATCCATAGCAAGGAAGCCAGAAAAGACAGATGGCAAAGAGAAATTATCCATTTAGAAAACCATGCTATTTTTTTTAATGGTTTGTTCTTAATCACAATAGAGGATGCAGGTGTTCTTTATTCTGAGATTGATGCCACTCCGTTTCCTTAAGTGCGAAGAGCAGAGGCTGCAGACCCTTGGGAAGCTCACAGCATCGCTGTAGCCGGAGCGTCTAAGTTAGAGTCACTGACAATGCACACGGCTTGTGTTTAGGTTGGAGGAGCCGTTCCCCATTGTCTCATCTCATTGCTTTTCTTTCTAAATACAGTCAACGTGGTGTGTTTTTTTTCAAGCTCTATTCTCTGTGGTCATCGTGGTGGGGAAACGGCACTGCGACCCCAGGTAAAATCGTTGCAGTGACTTCACGGGGGAACATTGTATCTGGGTTTCAAGGCGCCCTGAGAGCAGCCCTTCCCGTTCTTCCCTGCGTCTCTCCTCTCCTCGCTGCCGGAGGAGTGTGGGAAGCACATTCCGGGGCGAAAAGCTGAGCGGGGAGCAAGAGCAGCAGCTTCATCCGAGTGTTAGGAAAAGGGCCACAGATCCGGCTCTAGGGCTCCGTGTGAAGCTCGTTTCCACACAGGCCCCGGGCATGCCCCCGGGAGCTGAATACTGACACGCGTGCCTCGGCGATGCAGATCAAGCCCGTGGAATTAACACCGCTCGCGGCTCGCATGACACGCTCACCCACGACGGAGCACCCTCGCCTCACCCCACTCGGGGGGCTTTGTGGAGAACAGCAGACACTTGAATTGGGGATTTCCGCTGTATCGTCAACGCTACCACTGCGGATTAATTTGATTTGAGAATACACTAGTCCTTATCACGCTCACAGTGGAAATTATAAATGAAGTGTAACGTTCATTGTTTTCTCTCCCAGCGTGGACCTGGGGTAAAACCAGCCAGATACCAAAGTCTGATATTATCTTTTCCACCAGAAAATGTCTTATAATTCACACCTCCTAAAGGGAACAAGATACATGAGCAGAATCCTATTATCCTTTATTCCCCTTCCAGTGAAAAGTAAATGCATTCCAAATTGCTCATTCTCTGGGAGCTTTGATCCAAATTTAAGACAAACTATCAATCATAAAAAAAGCAACAACGCGCATTTCTTTTCCATTGCGACGCTGCAGCCGCGGCTGGCAATCTTCTAATAACAATAGTATTTACAGAAGCTAACATCCCTCAGCTCCCACCGGAGGGGGAACGTAGCCCTGCCCAGCCGTTCAGCAGGTGGGGTCTGAGTTGTATTCATTACGACGCATACTGTCCTGGAGGCAGGAAGGAGTATTCACGAGGGGCTTAGAACGGGTAGGAGGACACCGGGCGCATTTGACGCGCGTCCTTGTTTAACTCTGCGAGGTGGGTGCTGCCACTGGCCCTGTGACGTGAGGAAACAGGCTCAGCACAGCTCTGGGAACCTGAGTGACGGCCGTGCCCAGCGTTTTCTGGAGCTTCCCTTGATGTCTTCCCGGGGGCAGACTCCCTGTCACATAGTCTCTAGCTGTTTCTCTTGTCCTCTGAGGGTCATGAAGGAAGAGGCGTGTGGGCATGGCTGCCACCCCAGGAGGGCTGCCCTCGGGCCAGGGGTGAAGGAAAGGACCGTGCTGATGAGGCTGGTCCAGGAGGCCCCGAGGACGCAGAGGAGAAAGTGAAGAGCACTTGAGGCTGTGGCAGTCCCAGGAGACATGACAGGCGCGAATGAACTTGACATCCTAGGAAATTGCTAACTTGCCGTGCCACGCGGCTCAGTGGTTGAGTGTTGACTTATGAACCAGGAGGTCACAGTTTGATTCCCGGTCAAGGGTACCTGCCCAGGTTGTGGGCTCGACCCACAGTAGGGGGCATGCAGGAGGCAGCCAGTCCATGATTCTCTCTCATCATTGATGTTTTTCTCTCTCCCTCTCCCTCTCCCTCTCCCTTTCTGTATGAAATCAATAAAAATATATTTGAAAAAATAAACTGTACACAGGACAATGTTTGAGGAGTTCTGGACAGAGGCCACAGGCAGGATGCAAATAACGCATTGAGTTTAAGTCCGAAACACACAGCCGATGGCCTCTGTATTGTCACTGTGGACGGGAGAGGATCGCAAACCAGGGCACAGAGCTGCTACCAGGTAAGCGAGGGGGTGACCCCAAACGCCTGGTCTTGTCTTCCTTCCCAGTTCTTCCATCTTCTTACAGATCCATACCCTGTGCTGCCCGTAGGAGTCATTTTGAACTATCTTCTCAACCAAATTTCTTTAAATAAAATAGCCACTTGGCACCAACCACGTCTTTTTAGTTTTCCCTTCACATGGAAGTTTTGGAGAGAGATGCAAATTGGCTCTTTCTTGATATATGTTCTTCCTTTTATCTCTTTTTCCAAGAGCGCTATCAGCTTCACCCCCACGGGCAAGTGTTGCTGGCACTTAATATCCCCATATTTGTGCAGTTGGATTTCCAAACTAATCTTGAATTGATGTGGTTTCAAATATATATGTTAATAACCACGGATTCTCATAAGAGTAACATTTAATGTCAAAGGTGTCCATCACGCTGCCAGCATGCAGAGCCACGTCATTTTCTTTCTCTTCCTTGACCTTTACACTAAAATCCCCTTCAAAACCTACTCAGTAAAGCACACAGAAAGGGAACTCTGGGCTCCTGCCAATGGCCTGTTGGTCAGACCCCTTAGTGTCCTGAACCGTCTCCACAATCAAGCAGCCCAGCCTTCGTGCCAGGGACCACCTGCCGGGCCGTCCACTGCAGGCGCATGTCGTCTCCTTGTCCCGGACGTTGGACGTGTGTGCTCGGCTCCACGCCTGCTTTGAAATCGTCTCTGACATGTGGGAGGCCTGAGGCCCACTTTCCTGATTTTGTACTCTTGATATTTACCTTCTCTGAGTGCAACCTGGAGCTCACCGCTGTCTGAACGCCTTTGGAACCCCAGCTGATCTTCTGTGGCATTTAGACAGGTAACATTACACAGCTACGGTTCATCTGCACACCCTGTCTTCAGCAAATAGGGCTCCATTATTCAGGTTGGGGACCTGATTTCTCTCTGCGGTTGACAAAATGAAGCTTTGCTTTTGGAAGTAAACGTCACCATTTGTTTTTGGTTTTTGTTGTGTGTTTTTCTTGTTGTTGTTTTTAATCCTCATTTTCCATTGATTTCTAGAGAGAGTGGAAGGGAAGGGGAGGGACACAGAGAGAGAAACATCGATGTGAGAGAGACACATCGATTGGTTGCCTGCCAACCAGGGCCTGGTATTGAGCATGCAACCAAGGTATATGCCCTTGACCTGAATCAAACCTGGGACTTCTTCAGTCCGTAGGCTGATACTCTGCCCACTGAGCAAACCGGTTGAGGCCATCATCATTTTTTTTTTTTTTTGACCAAACCACACATTTAATAGAGTGCACATATCTACATACCTGTGTTATAAATTGCTGGACATTTTAACTCTAAGGTCATTGTAAAATGAATCATAGGTATTCTTACTTCAAGTCCATACTTTTACAATAAATTAAAATGTTTTCAAACCAACCCTGCTAGTCTTTAGGATTCAGAATACTTTCATACAAATGCTTGAATATACTTCTTTACCTTATGTCAGTAAGAACACTTCCATGTACGTTTTGGTACCAAAAAGATACAGAAATCTTAAAAAGCTAAATATTTAGAAGCTGAGGTGCCTCATTATGAAACCGTCCCGGTAATTACACGGGAGAGGGTTCTTTGTAACAGGAAGGCTTCCGATCTGTCACCCAGTGTTTCAATGCGTCTCGTGCGTATTAGCCAACTCCTTCTATTGTTACCGTTCCCCAAGCACCTGCCATTCTCGAGGCTGACGGATGTTCCGGAATAAAGCACACTTATTACATGTTGCCAGCCTCAGAGGAGCGAGCTCATAACCCACAGTGCTTTCTGAGGAGTGATGATACCTGATATTTCTGGAAGTAATCACTGCTAAAGAAAGTAAAAGGATGAAAACACAATTTCTCCCCCTGTGAAGACCTTTCGCTGCATTGTGTGCCGTTTAGCTATAAAATGATTACAGTGTTTGTTTGCCAAGAATGACAGCAGTGAGGAATGACGTCCTCTGGGTGTGGAGAGGTGTGTGCATACCTTTCTACCTCTCGATGCCACTGTCCATATCGTGTTCCTGCTTTAGCCTGACTCGCCTGCCTTGAAGAGACGTGAAGGAGGAAGGAGACTAGAAAATAAGGATCGAAACCCGTGTTGAGTTTTAATGTCAGCAAAAAGGAAGGGTGTTGATCTACCGGTTTCATGATTGCCCTGCTCCTCGCAAGCCCCACCCTCTGAAGTTCTTGCCTCGTTATTCCACCTGGACTCCTTGCGCTGACCTTGTCCCGGGCGCACCACCTGAGCTCATCAGCTGGTCTCAAGCCCCTCCCCCACCTTGATGGAATATATGGCCCTTCGTTCACTGGCCTTGTCATTGCTCCAAACTCTCATTATTAAGGTGACCAGATGTTAACATTGGTAAGGAGTAGTACACGTGTCTCTTTCCAAAAATCGGGACTTTTTTAACACGCCACGGGACGCGGGACAAAGTGTTAGAAATCGGGACTGTCCCACCAAAAGCGGGACGTCTGGCCACCTTAGTCATTATTATTGAGAGAGAGTGCTTAGGGCTCCAGCTTACGCACGGCGAGGGCCCTACACTCCACCTTCATCGTCGTCGTCATAGAGCTGGAAGCCATGTTGCTCGGTACCCATCAGTTTCTGAAGCTAATGTGAAAATGACGCCACTAATAATTTATGTAACACTTTCACTGTTTCTCAAAGCATTTTCAGAATTTCTTTTTATTCGTACAACTGTATGAGACGGGCATTGTTAGCTTTACTTCTAGAATGATTAAGATTGAGCTCGAGGGTGCTAGGAAGAGACAGAAGCAGACATTGATACCAAGGTTTTGGGACCCAAAAGTCTCTCCGTGGTTTTTTTCAGCTGGACATTAGTCAGCCCTGCCACACCCCCTTTTAGCTCTCGGCTACTAGTCATCAATATCAATACAACATTCCACAGAACCCCAATTACACAGCACATATGCAGGGCAAACAGAACTATAGAGAATGGGCTACATTCCACGTTCTTCAGTAGCTCACAGGTTTTCCATCTAGATACCTCAGTTCCCCAAATCCAGATTTATTATTCTCTACAAACCTTAAAAGCATTATGGTTAATGACGCGAACACTCCTCCTTTGAAAGTTATCATGCACTCTCTCAGCATTTTCCCTTGCAGGGTGTTGTGTTCAAAATCTTCTTTTCATGTGTCACAATGCCCTCAGCCTCCTGACTTCTCCCTACCAATGTTTGGCCTGGAGGTTGCCAGAGGGGTTGGTTGGTACTGTGGACCGAATGCTTGTAAACTCCCTGGATTCATAGGTTGAAAGCCTAACCCCCATGGTGATGGCATTAGGAGCTGGGGCCTTGGGGAGGTGATCAGGTCATGAGGGTGGGGCCCTTGTGCTTGGAATCAGTGCCCTTAGGCCAGACCCCAGACAGCGTTTCCCAATATGAAGCCTGTGCCTTCTGGGTTTGCTTAAACATGGGAGCAGTTACCAGCAGTGTTACTAAGAGGTCCTGGGACAACCTGGCAGGAAATCACTCAGTCACTGTCAGGTACTCTTACTATAACCCTAGGCATCCAAACTTCTGTAGGAGAATAAAATCCTAACAGAGGCGAGACGGAAAGAATGCAACATCCACCATCATCACATAAGAGTTTCCCAAAGAGTCTGGGTTACATCAGCCTCTTCCGGTGAGTGGAGAGGTGAAAAAGACGGGTGTTTTCTTTGTAGAAATACCCCACAGCCCATTTCCTTTGCCGTCTGGCACTCAGGCGGGCCCCGACACCCCGCCGTCGATTAGGACAAAGGCGATGTCTAGACAAAGCGCAGACAGGTGACGCTGATGGTGAGCGCCACGGGCTCGGAGCTGTGGCCGGAAGGGAGACCTCAGCTCTCCCACCAGCTTCGTGACCCACCCCGAGAGCCTCGGCGTCTGGGCCTGTGGACACACTCTCCGCGAAGGAAATCTCCCCTTGGGGTGGATCTGCTGAGGGAGGGCGCGTTGAAATAAACAGCTTACGACACGCAGAGTGTTGAAGTAATGTGTCTCCCTAAGTCACGAGCCGTTGCTTTCAACACTTCTTCCCGTGAAGTGTTTAAATGATAGATTTCACACCGGGCTCTGCCCTCCACGCCGCCTCGCGTGGGAGGGACTCTGTAAACGTGCCCATCGGCCTCGTCTGGACTCTACGCCCTTCGCCTGCCACGCAGCCCGGTCCCCATCGTTTCCTCGGAAACCGGACATTAAATCCCCTGCTCCGTCTTTCTTACAGATAGGTGCCTTGGTGATAGCTGGGCGATCGGGCATCACCCCGTTAATGGAGAAATGGTTGCAGACAGCCCTTTTTCAGGCACCTGACGTGTCAGCAAAGACCAGAACAGCTTTCAATAGAAAACGTCCCGACTCGTCCTTCGGTTTGTAGGACTCACAGCAGCTGGCTTCGGGGTGCTTTTGAGCGCCTTTATGCGTATGTAACTCAGTGCAGGGCCCAGGCCATGCGTGTATGGACAGAAGTACCACAGACACACGCTGACTTTCTCACGGGAGGCGATGTGGGAAGCAGGGCTGATGTGGAGTCAAGGTGGAGGTGGAAGCTAGATCTTCCTTTCACTACCCCAAGGGCAGGACGAGGAACGGTTCTGAGCACTGAAAGCAATGGCTCCGGGGGTCTGAGGAGATTTGAGTGCAAGAGCATGTAAACGCCGTACTCGGGGGCTCCGGACCATCAAAGACCGCTGTTTCCACCACCGCTACTCTTAGCAGGAAATGGCAATTAATAGAAACCATCAATGCTTTGTTTTTTGTTTAATCTGTTTCTAGCATTCGCAAGTTTGTCTCTTTGTTTTTGCTAAATAATACAGACAAACTGCTGTTTTTGTATAGGAGCAGGGAGAACCCAGATGTTGTCTAGAGGATCAGTAAGGTGCCTTAGGATGCCTTTGAATTTATGGGAAAGCTAAGAAGACAGTACAGAGGCTTTCCATAGCCCCTCGCCCTGTTCTTTCTATTGTTAATTACAAGGGAATTTTAATTGAAGAACCGACCAGCAAAATGTTCTGAGCCAAAGCCTGTGTTTTGGAGGCTAACAAGGTGCTGCGAAATGAATGGAAAAAATCCTTGTGAGAGAATTGAGAAGCCCCGAGGAGGGGTGTCCGGAGGAGGGGTGTGGCTTGGAAGGAAACATTGAGGGAACCACAGTTCTGATGGAGACTCCTTACTTTCCTGTGTATAAAACAGCTCCCCGGGGGCCCACCCAGATCCCGCCAAATAGTTCCCTAAGAGAGGGAAGGGTAACTGTTTGCTTTGGTGCCTGGTACTAGGGAATCTTTTAAAGAATCATTAAAATCTGCGTCGTAAGGATGCCCCAGAAAGAAACAAACGCAAGCACTCATTTCCCGTTGGACGTTTCCCAGCGTCTGTAAACGCTGCTGGTTCCTAATTCTGACGTATCTCGCTCGTGCCCCCCACGCCTCGTGGAGTTGCCACGCGGCTGTGTGTGTGGGCCGGTAATTATTGATTGCCACGTTCTGCTCCCCATCAACGGGCCACTGTGAGTCGTTAAACTTGTCAGCATTCTGTGTGCCCACAGCGTCTGGCGTGCGTGCCCTCCCCGGCAATCACAGGTGTTTCCCTGGCTCATTCTGTGCTGGACGTGGGACGTACATCCTTTCCCCCTGAAACTTTTTACTACTTGGCCACTTTTAAGTTGTAGTAACCACCAAGCACTTAGGAAGGAGGGCCTGTGGGTGTCCTATGAGTGGCATTTCGGGGCTCACAAATAAATGATCTCGGGAAGGCCGGCAGACCTCTTTCCAGCCGCTTACTGCTGTGGGCATGCCGGCCTCACCCCTTGACCCCGAGACAGCTGGCCCACCTCCACTCAGGGCAGCTGCGCCTGAGAGATGGGGAGACTGTGTGGTCTACGGTGCTCTCTCAGCACGACCACCAGGAGCCCTTGAGCGCCGCTGAGAAACCCACGGACAGCCTTTGCAAAGGCTACCCGACCGCCTCTCCTGCGGGGCTCGGGCGCCGCACGCCAGCCAGGCCCCTGGCGTGGGTTTTGCGCGTCTGCGCCGCCCGGTGCCTGATCCCGAAAGGCCCCGCGCTGTTCGGAATCACCGCGCACAGGGCCAGCACGGGGACGATGCACCGGTTATGGCAACAAAGTGAGCAGCGTGAGCAGCTACGCATGCGGAACAACATATGCGTGACATTTCGGCGTAGATGTGCGCATTCGACACGGACTGCGCATCCTAACCCCCAGTCGGCCCTGCGAACCGGCCGCCTCCTCTCGTGCCCACAGACGTCAGCCCAGGGCCAGTGGGCAGGAGCTGCTGAATGGTGCGCTCAGCAGAGCATCCGCGCCAACCCTCGAAGGAGCGACCTCCTCCTTCCCAGAGCCCAGAACCTCCTCAGAAGGCATCAGCGACCAGGAACCGGCCAGGCCAGAGTGGATGCTTCTCCCAAACGCATCCTGGACTTGCCAGGCGCCGTCAGCCCAGCGTCCTTTAAGGATTCAGCTGGGGAGATGCGTTCACGATGACGGGTGTTCGTGGGAACAGCACCCGGAGGCTGCACATCCTTTCATGCGGTGACACAGCCGTCAAGGTGGTGGTTTTTCCTTCCAGCCAGCGCTGTTGTCCGTGGCGTTTCTCCCCCACTCACCTGACCTGGCGACTTGGTCCACAACCAACCGGCCTTCTGTGTGCGGAGCGCCCGGGAGCCGTCCCGTCCTGTCTCTCACGGAGGCCTGGTGCTCGGACGGACGGACAGTCCGAGCGAAACGCTGGCCATGAGTCCGCGTCCTTCCTCAGGGCTGTCCGGGTCATTCCGGGTCGTTTCGTCTCCGTGTGAACTTTCAATCAAGCTTCTCAGGTTCTTCAAAGACGGTTTCCTGGATTTTGACTTGGGTTTCGGCGAATCTGCGGGCGGGTTTGACACCTTAACGGTCCTGACCCTTCCGGTCAGGGAACGCGGTCGCTCTCCGCCTCTCCATGAGCCTCTTCGCTTTCTTTCCTCGGGACTATTTCGCAGTTTCCAGTGCAGCGATCCTGCCTATCTTTCACAAATGCAGTCCTGTTTGGTGCTCTGTTGAGCTGTTGAAATGTGGTTTTAAATTTGAGTCACTGCTTGCTTATTGCTAGAGCATAGAACAGGGTGGGCGTGCTGGGTCTATGCAGCGTATAAAGGCCATGTCTTACCGCCCAGCGCAGCGTCAGCTCCCGCCTTAAACACTAGGAAGGTCGCAGAGAGTTTCATTCCCGGCGATGCACCAGCAGGTTTCGTGGGACAGGGAGCTGAAAAAGTCAGGACTCTGGTATTTTATTTTTTATTGACTTTTTTTTTTTTTTTTTTTTTTTTAGGGAGAGGGATAGAGAAATAGAAACATCTACCAGAGAGAAACAGCATCGAGCCCCACACCCAAGCATGTTCCCTGACCAGGAATCAAACCGATGACCTCTCGGTTCACGGGTTGACCCTCCACCACTGAGCCACACTGGCCAGGCACACTGTGGTCCCGCGGTCGCCAGCCGGTGGTCCGTGAGATCCCAAAGGTTGGCAACCGCTGCCCTGGTCAAGTGCAAATGGCGGCGAGGCCTTCAGGTTTTCCTTGATCACTCTGCCTTGAACATTTGCACCATTTTGCAAACAAAATCATACTCAGGAATTTCAAAATGAGGTCAGGAACCGCCCTCCTAGTTTCCTCTTGCGTGGAGGTTACTGAACGAGTCACGCCACGAGTCCAGATTCATCCCATCTTCACACACACCGGCCCGTGGCATGGGTCAGTTCGAGAACTCTCCATCTGTGGTTTCCCAGGAGGGTGCCTATATGGTAGCACCTTGCCCGATGCTACACCTACACCGAGTTGGGAGTAGCAACCATGTCCGTGTTATAGTAACCCTCTCCCGCCGGGCTGTCTCTCCTCCATTAAACGCGCCCCACACTGCACTTCTCCCCAACTCCGACGTCCCCGCTGCCCACACTGAAGCGTGCGCTTGCGGGACTTTTCATTAAACGGCGCCGTCATCGGGTAATGGTTTTAAACAGTGCCACAGCACAGTCCAAAGGAAAGGTGAGCCGATGGCATTTGCAAATGTCAGGGATTATCTTAACACTTTTATTACAGTTTATAAAAGCTCAGGTCCAGGCCGTTCCGTGGCAATTATTTCTACAGAAATTGGTTCTTTAAATAAATTGCTGATTATCTGAAGATGACAGAATTGAAAATGCTGCTAATTAGTGGTTTAATCAGTGTGGTGTGTGGTGGCCACCTACAGGTGGGAAGCAGAAAAGAACATAGACTAATTAGCTGCAGCTATCACATGTGAATACCATGTGTTTCCCCACCCAGTGATACGCTTACAGACATGTATTCCTTCATGCCAGCCTCTGGGTCCAGGACACTGGAGTTCATTTCTGCGTTTTTCATAGGTTGTGGTTTTGTTCTAAATCAGATTTCACTCTGCATTCATGATTACCTTTTCCTATAACTCCTGGGTGTAATTGTCATTATAATTTACCAACCAAATTGGGACACTTTTAGAGTGAAAGAGAATGCTGTTGATAATTATGTCGTGTAATTTTGAATAAATACACATATAATGAACTGGGACTTTCTCTCTCTAGGTCATATAGTTATAGCAATTACTAGCTACCATCGCTTTAATGTAATTCCTTGCCACTAATGAATACTATAACATGAATATTACTGGTTTTATCATACGTGGACAACATATATTTATTAATTATAAAGATAAACTCCTCTCTCTAACTTAACTTCACAAGCATTTAGAATAGGAAATAAGTATGGCGTTGTGGTTAGGAGCATGGCATTGCAGAAATGAGTCATCAACACGTTTTTACCCAAAAGAGTCAAAGCAATAGGAAGTCTAGTTATCAAATAGAAAGCTTGTTTTCATCCTGTCCCCCAAGACAGCTATCACAGTTCAAAACTCGACCTCCCATCGATTTGTGTGCCCTCGAGAATGCGCGCGAGCTTCTTTTAGCCACAATGGGGCCGCCGCGCGGAGACTGCTGCCCAACCCCTGCCCCAGAGATGCGGGCAGCCATCCAAGCTTCCCTAGGACGCCACGCCCGGACGAACTGCGGTTTATTTGAAAGCAGAACTGCCGGGGGTCGCGCAGGTGGCTTTCACGGTTTTGCTGTAAAAAACACCACCTCACGGAACACCTTGGCACACGCCACTCGGCGTCTGTGCGAACGGAACCGAGTGCCCAACACGAGTGGTCTCGGGTGAAACCCCGCAGCAGCGCTCGACACCACGCGTTCCCCGCACAGACCGCCCTCATCGTCCCAGCAGACGCGTGCTTTTGGAAATGGAATGACGTGGGAATGGCTAGTTCCCCGAATTTAAAGTCCAGGAGGCGAGCGCCCCGTGGGTGACACGTGCTTCTCCCCACACGCGTGTACGGCCAGATGCGCTTCGACCCTTTGCTCGGCTCTGAGAGCAGCATCCGCGGGCGAGTGGACGAGCCGGGCGCCGCCGGGGGCTGCCCGCAGGTGCTGCCCTGAATCGTGCGAGCCGCTCTGTGCTGTGGTCGCCATGCCCCGATTCACAGGGAGGGAGAAGGATGTCTTAGGGACCAAGGAGTTGGCTCCGTCACACTCGTGTGAGTGACAGCCCAGGCTCCCACCGAAGGGGCGGGACCCCGCATCCTGAGCTCTTAGCGCGGCCCCGGACAGCTGACCAACACCTGGGCCTCCAGGGCACAGCATCCTGCGGTGCGACGAGGGGCGCAGGCACATGCAGCCCCCGTGCCGGCTGGCGTCTGGCCCTCCATGCCCAGTGCTCCGAGCCCTCCGCTCACAGCAGCAGGAAAAAGCCTTGGCAGAGTCGGCCAACATGAACACGTCTTCCCGGCGCAGTGCGGCTTTTCCCATAACCTGAAAGGGCGCAGCACACTCAGCTGCTCCTCCTCCTCCTCCGCTCCCATTTTCGTGGGTCCCCTGAAGGCTCCGGTTCGGGGTGAATTACGCTGTTTTTCTAGAGGACTTCAGTCCACGTGTAAAGATGGGTTTTTTTTAAACAGCTGAGTCTCACATGCATGTCAGCCTAGTAGGTTCCTTACCACGTTAAGCTCGAGTTAGTGAAGGATGCCGTTTTTAGCACTTGATTTCTCTGTATTGTATCAAAATCAAACGCGCAACTCCCAGATCCTGAAAACTCTTGATCTGCTCATATTTCTCCTGGATGAGGATGCTACAACTCTTAACAATTAGACTGTCAAAGTTCAGTTTCTAACCAATTTGTTATCCACTTCATTCATTATGTCTTAATTAATGTAAGCAAATTAAACTGCATTTTCTCTGTGTACACACAGCAAGCACACGTGGGTGTTATGACCCAGTTTCTGCTTTCCTGCTACCTGGAACCACTGACTGCGGATTCGCAGTGACGGCAGTTGTGTAGCAGTGGCTGTCCCAGACCTCAGATGACTGGGGGACTGGGAGGGGAACAGAATTGCACTCAATGATTAACCCTCCCGTAGCCCACCATGAGCCTACGTGCTACGCTGCACTCCCTTGCCCACTGACGGTTTCTCTCCTCGTCAAGGGCTTAGTCGTGCAAAGTGCAGCTCTGCTTCCCTTTCCCCTGTGAACTGGCGTTCTCATGCTATCACGAACACCCATGTCTGCCGGTTTAGTGCATGGACCTTTGGATTCTCAAAGCTTTTATTTTTTTTATTTTATGTATTTTTTTATTTAATGATTGATACTATTACAGATCTCCACCCCCTTTAGCCACCTCTACCAGATTCTCAAATTTAAAATTTATATATATAGATGTTTGGCCTGCCAGCATGGCTCAGTAGTTGAGCATCAACCTATGAACCAGGAGGTCACAGTTGGATTCCCGGTCAGGGCACAGGCCTGGGTTGCAGGCTCGATTCACAGTATGAGGCACGCAGGAGGCAGCCGATCCATGATTCTCTCTCATCATTGATGTTTCTGTCTCTCTCTCCTTCTCCCTTCCTCTTTGAAATCAATAAAAATTTAAAAAATTAAAACACAAAAAAAACCCAGTGCCTGAATGTGCCATGCACTCTTCTACACATCACTGTAGTGAGTGAAGTTGCAGTGTGCATCTATTTTGTGCGAGGTTGCTACACCCACTTGCGTCCCATGTCTTCACGCCATCGTAGTGTCAACATTCCTAGAATAAATACGCCTCCCTTACAGACGGACATTGTTGGGAACATAGCGATGTGTGCCTGTTTTGTGTGTATATCTCTTACATAGAGACAGGAACTCGGGCTCTGTCCAGCACAGGACAGCATAGCCAGGGGTCAGCGTGCTAACCATTGACCTCTCTCCCCTGCAGGCACAGCCATCAGGCCCATCGCCCTGAGAGCCGTGACCGCCATCGCGCGCGCTCTGCCTGGATTTCCCATTTTGGCCACGGGTGGGATCGACTCCGCCGAGAGCGGCCTTCAGTTCCTCCACAGCGGAGCTTCCGTCCTGCAGGTATCACTTCTGTCCGACCCTTCCCACAATCCTTCAGTGTTGCCATGGGCTTCGTATATTTGAAGTTTTCCCCCCAAGGGTTCAGATCAGAATCGCTATTGGTGCCATTCTGAGTATTTCTCTTACAAGAAAAAGAGAAATTTCAGACCCCCCAAAAATAGCTCACTGTCGGTTTCTCATGCGCGCCTACCTCTGAGCGTTTCCAATCACAACACTCAGCTTCGTGCCCACAGATCTGCTCGCGATGTGCCGTCCCAGTTCCTGATCACTCTTCCCAATTATAGTTTTGAAACGATGCTCATGATGATGGTGGAGCTCTGGGGGTGTGGCCACTCGTGTTTTTGGGTGGCTTCTCTCTCCGCCTTGCGCTTAGAGGGATACAAGCGAGACTTACAGATAGTTCCAGGCTGTTTGAAGACCGAGTCTTTGACATGCGCTGCGTCTTTCTCCTTTGGAGCAGTGAGTTCTTTTTGCAATGACAGCAAGCCAAACCTGAGGGTCCCAGCACTCACACCCGTGTGTGCACAAGTATTCGCCATCGGCCTCATGCTTGGTTGTCACCCAACAACTGAGTCCCCAAACTGGGCCCAACGAGGTCTCCTTCTGAGAAAACCCAGTCCTCATGTTAGTCGTGCTGTTTCTTTGTATCGGTGTGTGTGTGTGTATGTGTGTGTTTCGTGGCGTCAGAGTTATAGTTCAGGTTTGGAGACAAAGACCTGAGTTGTTACAGATTCTAATTACAAGTCAAAAGTCATCTCACTGTAGGAAATTACAAATGGGGACAATTAGAGAAACATTCCAGTTGAAAGAAAAATGCATTCTGGGAAAAAGCAAAAGCCCCCCAGTAGGAAAGCAAGCTCACTTCTCAGCGCCCCGGTGAGTCCAGGGCAGGTCGGCGGCATGCAGCTACTGCGCTACCAGGAGGGCATTCGCCGCATTATGGAACGGCCGGCCCCTCCACCCCAACCATTGACACACTGGCCTTTTGCTGAGAAATTCTGTGGTCATTATTTTTTTTAACATATTTTTGTTGACTTCAGAGAGGAAGGGAGAAAGAGGTATAAACATCAGTGATGAGAGAGAATCATGGACCAGCTGCCTCCTGCATGCCTCCTACTGGGGACAGAGCCCGCAACCCCGGGCCTGTGCCCTGCCTGGGAATTAAACTATGACCTCCTGGTTCCTAGGTCAGTGCTCAACCACTGAGCCACGCCGGCCAGGCTCCAGGGTCATTATTTTAAGTGGAGCAACACAGGGGCAAAAGGAAAGCATAGGTCCCGTTCGGGCACAGGCATCCCTTCCCACACACACAGGGGCAGCCTTTGCACTGCGTTCCCAACAGTCACCGACGCAGCCGACTGAGCCTGCGCAGCGGCGTGGGTGTGACGGGCCTGTTGGTGGCAGAATGATGCTCAGGGAATGACAAATGCCCCCGATGACGCATAAAATGAGGCAGGCCTTTCCTAACCCTGCTGCCGTCGGGGAAGACACGAGAGACTGGTTCGCGTGAGTGTGCTAGACGTGCACACTGAGTCGCCCAGAGGTTCATGTCCCAAAACCACACATTGTTTTTTTAAATATATTTCTATTGATTTCAGAGAGGAAGGGAGAGGGGGAGGGAGGGAGGGGGAGGGAGGGGGAGGGAGAGAGAGAGAGAGAGAGAGAGAGAGAGAGAGAGAGAGAGAAACATCAATGATGAGAGAGAATCACTGATCGGCTGCCTCCTGCATGCCCCCTACCAGAGACCAAGTCTGCAACCTGAATTTGTATGTTTTTAAATAAAGTAAATAGAAGTCTCCTAAACATTTCCTTCCTGAGGCAAAGCAATTCTGAGTGGATTAGCCTGTGAAAACATGCGTATCCATTCGTTTCCCTGACTGGCCTTCAGACATTCAGGAAATTGTGCCTTTCTGTTGCGCTTAGTGGTCGGGTCTCCCGTCCATTTAGTGGTTTTGTGGCTTCTGGATCCTTGGAAGCTTCCAGACCCGATTCCAGGAGCTTGAAGCCTGTGGAGTCCCAGGGAAGCAGCTCCCACCCACCCCCCACCCCCTGTCCCCTGACCCCGCCCACAGCATCAGCGGAGAAAGACAGCAGTTGCCGTTGGCCTCACCGGTTGAATCCGACAGATCTGAACCAAGCTCCTGAGCCCACGGTGGAGTTAAAATTCGGGGCGTGCAAACAGAAGCCTTCATGGTCCCCCAGTCAGTTAGGCTGTGTTTGTAAGACTAAGGGAGGCAATCTGACTAAGATCAGAATGTGTCAGACCCCCCCGGAGCGCCAGGCCCGGCAGCTGGTAGCATAGTTAGCGCGTTTCCTGGTGGGGGACACGGTGGGGGGCCGGCTGTCAGGCTTTAAGGGCAGGAGCCGTATCTCATTATCGCCTCCCCCCGTCCGTCAGCGCAGCCGGGACATTAGCTCCATCCTAATGCCGCCCAGTGCCCGCACGTGTAGCGGGGAGAACAGTCCCAGGACTCCACTGGGACGCCGCTGCAAAGCTCCCCACTGGGAGCTCGCGTGGCCGGACCCACCAGGCCTCACGCAGCCCTGGTCCTGCAGGGGGAGCTGAGAACAGCGTTGCACATCCGCAGGCCTGATGCTTCCGGAACACTCGCAGCGAACGTGAGCAATGGAGGGAGAGTGCAGAAGGCCAGGCCGTTCGGTGCGCGGTAGAGCATGACGTGATGAGCTGGTTTCCCGCGGACCAGTGTCAGGACAGCGGCCGTGGCTTCATTTACAGCGCGATGCTTTATAGACAGGACCGAGAAGAAAACACACATGAAATCCACTTCCCTGCAGCGGCCGGATCTAGCTTTTCTCTCACTCAGACCCATAGTCTAAGTCATTTATCCAAAGCCCGAGGTCCGTGGATTGGTGGGGAAGGGGTGGGACAATCAGGTTTGAGGCTCCTGTGCGCACCTGTGTGTGACAAGCTGCTTGTTTACCACCTAAGAGCGGGCGTTTCAGTCCCAGGACTCAGCCACGCCAGCCCAGGTGGGAAGGAGGAGCCCTGCTTTCACCTGGAGGCGCACAGTGGGGAACTGGGCAAGTTCCCGCCTGTGCTCGAGCCCCTGGACTCACCTGAAGGCAGCCGGGAGGGCAGCCTCCCGTGGGCAGAGAGCAGCCCTTCCTGGCTCTCCTCCCACTGGCCCTCCCACCAGCTTCCCGAGGAAGGCTCCCCCCTCCCTCCGGCAGATCTGGAAACAGGCCGCGACCCCCGGCTGTGCAGGGGGCTTGTCTGAGACAAGGAGGGGTCTCACCCAGCGGCCCGGCTCGGCTCAGAAAGGAGGGCTCTGTGGGATGTGAGAGTAGATGAACGCGTGGGTCGCTTTTGAGAAATAAAGACGTTTTTGAAGAAATGGTGTTTTAAAATCGCCCATGAGCCCGGCCAGCGTGGCTCAGTGGTTGAGCATCAACCTATGATCCAAGGGGTCACAGTTTGATTCCCAGTCAGGGCACAGGCCCGGGTTGTGGCCTCGATCCCCATCGGGGGGCAGGACATGCAGGAGGCCGCTGATCGATGATGATTCTCATCACGGATGTTTCTCTCTCTCCCTCTCCCTTCCTTGCTGAAATTAATAAAAATATATGTATTTTTTAAAAGAGCACACAAGAGGGGGTGGAGCCCTCTCTTCTTCCCGCCTCGCACCCCACTGGGCTCTCCGGCAGTTGGGACGCACCAGGTGTAGTTCCCGGTTACGTCAGCGCCGCTTGGCTGAGCCTCCCTCATCCCATCCCACGGCGCCCTGTCTGTGCAGTAAGAGAACTCGTGGCTTTTGTGTCTTCTCCCTGAGCATCATCAGGCCCCCGGGTACCGGGCGGACACTCTGACCACCGAGCTCACGGGTCAGGGCCAAGGTCCCGCCTCCTGTTGTGCCAAATGCCTCCTTGGAAATCCCGCCCGTTGGGTCTCGTTTGGAGCAGCCCCGCGGTGTCGGTGTGATATGTCTGTCGCGTTGGCTTACATTCCTCGGTCCTGCACGTCCCGGTGCCGTGGCCGCCCTCCCAGGCCCACCTGCGGGCGGGACCCGCGGCCCGGAGCCCTGCCTGGCGCACAGGCGAACCTGGCGGGGCGAGCCGGGCCTGACGCCGCCCGTTGTCTCCCCGCAGGTGTGCAGCGCCGTCCAGAACCAGGACTTCACGGTGATCGAGGACTACTGCACGGGCCTGCGCGCCCTGCTCTACCTGCGGGCCATCGACGAGCTGCGGGCCTGGGACGGGCAGAGCCCAGCCACCCCGCGCCACCAGAAGGGGAAGCCGGTCCCTCGCATCGCCGAGCTTGTGGGGAAGGTAGGTGCCTGCCTCTCCCGGTGGGTCGGGTCGCGGTTCCCTGGCACCGTCTCAGGCACAGGAAACCCAGGGGCCCGTGGGGTGTGGTTTCCACAGGAGAATCGTGGGGAAGAGGCCTGGTCTCAGCTGCGCCACGGTTCCCAGGCGAACTCCTCTCATCGTTAATCCTCACCCAGTGGTGTTTTTCTCATTGATTTCTAGAGAGAGAGTGGAAGGGAGGGAGGAGGGGGAGAGAGGCAGACACGTGGATTGGGAAACCTGTCACCCAGGCCGTGCCTTCGACCCGGAACTGAGCCAAGTGCTGGCGCTCTCACCACTGAGCAAGCAGCCAGGCCCCGCTTATATTTTTATAAAACGAATACTATAAGGTCCTATGAAAGAGAACGCCGAGTGTGTGCGCCGCCTCTGAGTCTGCGCTGCCTGTGGTGATGGCTGCCGCCTCCCCCTCGGGGATGGACGCCTCTTTATTCCTCCGTGAGCTCTGGCAAGGATCCCCTCCCCTCTCTGTTTGCAAGATAATCAAATCACTGGGGCCAGGGAGGCCGTGCGGATGTTTTTAAAATTAAAATCACATCCGTGTCTTTGTAGCTGCCTCTGCCATGTGGTCAGACCTCGGCTCTAGAGGTTGTGCCCCCCACTTCCTCCCTCACTTACGTTTTTCGAGAAACTACCCCATGTTCACGTTTGCATAATGTGGTGATTTTAGCAGGTCTGGTCTAAAACCACAGGCAGCTTCCGCCTCTGTGTTCCCTTTGTTACCCTAAATAGACGACCATCGTCCAAGCCATTTCTCCAGCCAAGGAGGGGAGAGGAAAAATGATCCTACGTCATCTTTTCAGCTTGTCACCACATCAATAATTAACTTTTTTTGGGGGGGGGGAAGAGAAGCAAGTATAAAAAGATTCTTTAAGGAAGCATTGAATAATTCAAATGGATCTTCATGTGAACAGGTCACATGAAAAAGAATGGGGGCTAACAGCCCGCAGCTGCCCCGGGAGGCAGGGCTGGGAGGCCGAGGAGAGAGGACCTGCCAGCACTGACTCCCGGGAGGGGCACCGAGCTGTCCGCAAAGGCAGCCTGGGGAGAGGCTTCCCAGAGAAGGGCCGGCCCACTGCCAGGCGGGCGCTGAGCACCAAAGGGAGAGAGAACGCACATCGTCCCGTGTGGGCTGGGGAAACTCGGGGCTGAGGGGCCGTGCACGGCAGCCACGCAGAGGCTGCGGAACATGAATATTCATGATATGGTAATTAGCAAGGCCGAGCCCATGCAGCCCGGTGGGTGTCACTCATCCATGATCACACACTGAGGGTGCGGTATGTGGACGGGGCCTGTTCCTGCCTTATCAGTGGCCGTCCATACCCGGAGGCTGTTCGTCACTAAGAAAAGCTCGTAAGCAGCGTCACGCCCGCTCAGAGGGGGTCTGTCACGCGCACTGTGTCGCCGTGATGCTGTGGATGGGTCAGGGCCGTCTGTGCAGGCCTGGTCTGGAGCTCAGCGGGCGCCTGCGGTTGGGGCGGGGGAGGGGGTGGCTCCGGGCCGCTGGTCTCAGAAGGACTGGCGCCCTCGTGTCCAAGCTCGCGTGTTCTCGTGTGCAGCAGGAGGCGGAGGTGATGGAGACACTCGTGTCGGGGGCAGGGGTGGAGCCGGATGTTCCGACCCCGGGGATCTCAGCGCAGACTTTGTTTGGGAGCCGAGCCTCCGTCGGAGTAGTTCGCTGTCGCTCTCGGCATGATCATGCACTTAACAGATGTCTAAAGGCGGCGCCTGTGTGGTTCGATGAGCAGTTCCTTTCTCGGCCCTGGGAGGAGGCGCAGGCGGGTGGTCGGTGACAGGTCTGTGCTCCTGCCTGCCCTGCACGGCTGACAGGCCTATGGCCCTGGGTGACAGGCCCCTTTGGTGCCTGACAGTGAATCCAGGCCCCTGGGCCCAGGTGGAGGGGTGTGGTGTAGGGGCCTTGCACGGGCCTGGACCAGCAGAGGTTGTGGGGTCCATAGCAATGCCCTCACGGGCCTGGACAGCAGAGGTGTGGGGTCCATAGCAATGCCTGCCCGCGCCTGGACACGGGAGCACAGGTTGCACAGTGTGACTTGCCACTTCCCGAGTGGGTTCATCTGCTCTGGGACCGGGGCAGCTGCTGACCCTGTAACCTGCCGCTGCCTCGTTGACACGCTGTAAACCATGAGGCACTGGCACTGTTCTGCCAGCATCCCGTCATGCTTTTCACAACAGTGACTCCTCATTGCTCCTCGCTCACGACTTTGACATCTAAATGACAAGTGCAAATGGCATTTTTCCGTTGTCATCTTCACGAAGGTGAGTGGGGAGGCCTAATGCCTCGAACTTCTTCAAATACACTACTTTAATCAGAATGCACCCTGTTCACATTAATTCTGTGCTTAGAACTTTGTGCAAAGTGCTCTTCTTAAGCATAACTTACTCACATTGATCCTGCTGTTACTTTTAAGCTGGAAAAAACGACAAGCAGGCTTTTTCTCTTACTCTGGGTCGGAATTGAGGACCTATAAAGAAAACATTGCCATGGCATGCCAGGTGAAATTTGAATTCCAGTCCCGTCCTCAAACTCCTCTGCTACCCTCCCTCCGAAGAACTCCGTAAAACCAGCGACGCCCATTGCAAGCCAGCGAGCTTTGCTCCTAATCCCGATTTTATGGAGAAAGGCATAAACCTCTCTCAGTAATTCTGAGCTATGCCCTGAGGTTCTCCCTGGAAAAATATGTATTTGTTATATTTCTGCCTGAGCCCGTCTGCCCACTTGAATAAGAGGAGTATTAGGTAAAAAGATAATAATTTTCTGGTAAAGTCAAGGAGTCAGAAGAGTCATCTTGATCATGGAAAGAGTCAACACCAACTCTAATCCACTTCAGCTCTGTGCCAATTTGTCCTCATCTCAGATCTGAGAAGAAATTACATTTCCACTACCTGAAATGTAAAAAGGGGATCTGTTTTACCAAAGGAAAAGAGAGAGAAAAATCAGACCATAATGAGGGTGGTGGTGCTGTTGACTGTCACATGATAAGGACCATGACTGCTGCCGAACAGTGTTAGCGAGAGGCTGGCATCTCAGGAAGACGAGGCCGAGAGGACCAGCCAGCAGCGCCGGGCACCCAAGCAGCTCCCTGTCCACATGGGTTACCACCCCGGTCTCCTCTTCAGAACCTGGTGCTGCCTGGTTGCCCATAGCGACCTAGCCATCCTCCTCATTTCCAACTCCCCCCCTCGTTTATGCCGTGGAGATGCTGCGACGCAGCTGTGTTAGCTCTCAAAGCCGTTGCCTGTGCTGATGTGTGTTCACGGTCCCAGGCATCCCTGGCCATGTGTCTGAGGAGCTGTGACTGCCACCCGCCTGCACAGAGAGCCTGGGTCACGGCCCGGGCCTATTGGAGATGCTGCCAACAGCACCCCCCCCGATCCCCTCTGCCCCCGGCCCCGTGCTCACACCCCTGTTTGTTCTGACCTCCATGGTGCCCAGCTAACCCGTCCAGACCGTGCCTTTGACACATCGTGGCCAGACCTCTTTAAAGCACTTTGCTCGTCTTCCCTCTCTATCGACATTACCCCATTTCGTCTCAAACTATGGAACCTTCTAGATCCTCCGCGGGCAGTTTTCTCTGCGTGTGCCCAGCCCAGCTGAGCTCCCCAATGTCCCCCATCATTCTGGGGCCATCGGCAGGTCTTCCTTCAGAACGTCAGGGTTCCCAAGTCCTCCTTCAGGTGGCGCTGTAGCATGAGGCACCTTCTTCCTCTCACAGGTCAGGTGCTGGGAAACCCTCTCCACTCGCAGCCTCTTATTTCTATCTTGCCGGTCAGGCCATCAGAGTCAGATTTCTTCTCACTCCCCCCCCCCCCTCCCGTTACCGAAGCGGCACTCGCTAAAGTGACCAGTGATTGAGTGGCCCCAAATCCATAATGTCCTCACTAGGGATGGTTGCTGTGGTCAACCACCGACCACCCCATCATCATGTGACATTTCTTTGATTTTTAAAACTCCCTTTGCTTCCAGTTCCTCCCTCACCTTTTAGCACCTACTGTGTGCTAGGCATTGTAGACGCAAATATGCATGATACTCTCACGGCCTTCCCTCCGAAGGATCCCAGAGGAGCGTGGAAATGGAAGAGTTAGAGAGTGATTTATGCCATGGCGCGATGATTACACGTAGGTGTCGGAGGGCAGAGGCGGAGGGGAATTGGAGAATGTTTTCCAGAACAATCGGAAATTTAAGGTCTGGAAGGGGGAGGCAAAGGCCTGCGGGCAACCCTCCTTTCTGTGTGAGGAGACCCTTCCAGGCCCCTCCTCATTGCTTGGCCCCTAAACACTAGTGTCCCCTGTCCATGGCTTCCTTGTCCCTGTAGGTGCTCCTGTGACCCCTGGAGCCACTTCTGCTCTTGGTGCTGTTATCTTCCAAATCTGGGCTCCCACTAGAGACGCGCCCTGCAGCCCGGGCCCCCATCTATTCGGCTTCTTGCTGGACTTTGCCCCCCGACAGCCCAGTTCCGTGTCCTTCCTGCAACCCAGGGCTCTGCAGCGGTGATTCTCCCCAGCGGCTGCAGAAGCACCGTGAATGCACAGGCCTCCGCATACACCAGCTCACAGCTGCTTCCCAACGTCACAGCAGCACGGGGCCAGCACCGTGTCCCTGCCCACGGCGCTCCTCGGGCCTCGGTCTCCCAGACCCACCTCCTGGAACGGCGAGTGCAGCTGGGCAGGAGCTGAGGGCCAGCAGGAAGCTGACCTCACCTTACAGGGGAGCCCGGGCCTGTGACAGCAGCCGTGGCCACCGCCACCTCCTCGTCTCCCTCGGGGCCCCCGAGCGAGTGGAGGTTTCACGGCGGATGGGGGATGGGGGATGATGTCAGGGTGGCGCGGGCGGGCGGGCGGTCAGGCAGGTGCCCACGGCCCTCCCACGTCTCACTGCTCACAGGCATGAACCGTTACCTCCGACGTTTCGGTGCGTTAATTAAATTCTTCCAGCGTCGATGCCCAGAAAGCCGGAACATTTTCCACGGAGACCGATGCTCCTCAAGACAGGGCCCGCGGGGGTCTGTGCAGTAGCACTGCCATGGGCCGCAAGATTGTGCACGAACGCCGAGAGCTCTGACAAGCCGGGAGCAAGTGCAGGGGAAGCAGGTTCCAGGCCGCTGCAGCTGCTCCCAGACCTAATCCTGCTCCGAGCGAGGCCACGGGATGCTCACGGGGCAGCAGGCAGTGCACAAGGGCAGGCGCTGCGCCCTCTGGGCGGGGGGCCGCGGTGTGTGTGCTTCCACTCGGAACCCTAACGCCCCAGCGGCACTGGTTCCAGCGCGTGTCCAGGATAATTTCTCTGGGCCGAGAGGAAGGCATTGGCTGGCGAGGTCGGAGTCAAGGTCGAGAGAAGAGTCCTTGTTGAGAGGCTGTTGATTAAGGGACACCGGTGGCGCCAAAGGACAGGCGCTCGCGCACCCACTCCCTCACTTCCCTCCCCGCGATGCTGTGTCTCTGGTGGCTCACCTGCCTCCTGGGGAGCCCAAGGGGGGGAGCGGGCGGGTCAGGGACATGTCCGGCGGTGGATGCATTTGTTGTCGTCGTCGCCTCCTTATGTTTCCTCACACGGGGCCTTGCACGTCACCGTGGTGGAGGTGGTGGAGGCGGTGGAGGTGGTGGAGGTGGTGGAGGTAGCCTGGCCTCGGGTTAGGACTGACATTCTCCTAAGAGGAGGAAAGCCCAGGGGAATAACTGAGACACGTGGGCAAGGAGAACAGAGAAACGTGTGCTTCGTTACCATTAGAAAGTGCAACAGCACCACAGCGAGATGCCGCTTGACACCCACTCTGATGGCTAAAATGAAAAAGACGTGACAACATCAAAAGTTGGCAAGAGTGTGGAGCAATGAGCATTCTTGTCCTGTGCTAATGGGAGTATACAAGGTCCCAACCCATTTTTCTAATGATTGTTTTAATTGATTGATTTTTAGAAGAGAGAAACATCCATTTGTTGATCCGTTGTTTTTATCCATTCATTGGCTGCTTCTCATATGTGCCCTCACGGGATCGAACCCACAACCTAGGCGTATGGGGATGATGCTCTAACCAACTGAGCTACCCGGCCAGCGCTACCACCACTTTGAAAAATTCTTCTGCACTTCCACTCCCAGGTATTGATCCAAGAGAAATAAAAACGCATCTCCTTCAAGTGAGAGGCAGATGAATGTCAGAAGTGTGTGGAGGGAAAGGAGGCAGACACAGAGCTGTCACTAACTCACTCCCTGCGTGTGGAGTTTGTTCCGGAAAAACAAACCTGTGGCATCAGCTCGCAGCCGCGATCCGCAGGGACCGACAGGAGGAGGCAGAGGGGCATTTCGGGGTGAGGCGAGCACCCCGCCTTAATGGGGGGCCAGCTTCACGGCTCGGTTTACTGCCCAGGCTCCCCCAGCTGTGTCCTCACGCTGCGCATTGTCCTGCGTGTGGCAGACATAAACGCATTGCATTAGCGTTTTTAAGTGAACATCTAACTCAGGAAGGAATGGAGACGCGCGCTCGCGAGTGCGTCTAGGGACAGAGTGAGACCTGCCCTGCGAGACGTGCTGAAAACCCTCACTGACGCCCCAGTTTCTTTAATACGGCGCTGGGGGGCCGGAGGACCCTGTGGCTCTAACCCCGGGAGTGCCGGACCCGTTACCCAGATCAACTCTTGGCTGGAAGCCGGGTTTAAGGAAATGGACGGCTCGGGGCATAAGCAAACGCGCTCCCTCTGCCAACTCGCAGCGGCTGGGGTGGGTCAGGAGGGAGGTGAGGCGGAGACGGGCAGCATCTGGCTCCCTGAGGGGAGAGGCGGGAGCGGGACTGGCACCTGTGCAGGTGCAAAGCTGCTTCTTGGGCGGGAAGCGCGATGGGTCCTTCGTGGGCTTCCACGGAGGGAGGGGCTTGCAGACCCGCCGTCCCGCAGCCTGTGGGCGCGGCCCGCCTTGCCCTTTCGCTGATGGGCTGATGGCGGTGGAGCGTCCCAGGCGGCCGGGCTCCTGACCCCGTGTCCGCCTTCATCCAAACAAGACAGATACTTCCCTAACGCTTTCTTTTTTGTTGTTGATCGAAGGTCAACTGGGATTGACATTCTTTTTAATCTTTATTGTTGGAAGTCTTACACGTGTCCCTTCCCCCACCCCCCTCTCCCAGGCGGCCCCGCCCCCCCCAGGCCTCACCCCCCTTGTCTGTGTCCACAGATGATGCATACACGCACACACACTTATTGGCTGATCTCTTCCCACCCGCCCTCCCCGCCGTCCCTCTGAGAGGTGACGATCTGTTCCATGGGTCACACACGCGACAACACGTGGAAATAGGAAACGTGAAAAGCCTTTGGCTTCAGGAAGCATGAAATCCGGAGAAGAGTGGTGAAGTCCAATGGGAAAACGTCCCAGATATTACTCCACGACCCACAGCTGACCAGCAGCACCCGCCCGCGTCCGCGGGCTCCGCTGTCCCGAGCGCATACTCCTGTCCCCACGTTGGGCATCGCCTGTCACTGCAAACCCCACTTGGTGACCAGGTCCGAGGACAGCCCAGTCTGATTCACTCCTGCCCGACTGGCTCCTGCAGTGCCCCAGGCAAAGCTCCTAAACTCCCCTCGGCGCTGCCCTCAGCCTGTTCCCCAGCGCGCTGCCCCCCACACCCACGTGTCATCCACGGCTCCACGTTGTCCCCGAGCGTGATGAGGACGCTCTGGGGGTGTAGGGTGCAGGATCGCTGTGATCCTGTCTCCCCCTCGGAATCGAAACCCCGTTCTTCTGCACAGCAGTTCTGCACTTTAGGCTCCAAACGTAGTCATGCGAAATACAGAAATAAAAAATCAGGGTGTTATCAGCGCTCCCCTGACTGAGCTGCCGGCCACTCGGGGCCACCCCTACCCTACGGCTGCCCCTGCGCGATGGCGTCGGCCTGAAAGCAGGATGAGCACAAGGCTGATGACGGCCCCGCCGGCTCCAGGCTGCTCCACTGGGCGCCTGTTAAGAAGCGAACTCCTCTGGTGCTTTGCAGTGTTTCAGGGTCATTTTAAGTTCATGGCCGAGGGCAGGGGAAGGGACCTCGCATTAGAGGAGCTGGGAAGGCCTCCAGCTGTTGGGTAGCAACAAGACACATGACACTTAAAATCCTACTTCATCAGCGGAAAAACAACAAAAATTACCTAAATATGCCCGACAGGTGTGGCTCAGTGGTGGAGCACTGTGAGTAGTACTGAGCCCGAGATAGCAAATCAGGCCAGGGAAAGTCCCTTCTCAAGCAGCAAAAAATGCCAATTTGCTCCATATCTGTCTTTAAAATACGTCTTTATTAATTTTTATAGAGAGAAGAAGGGAGAGAGACATAGAAACATCAATGATGAAAATCATGGATCAGCTGCCTCCTGCACACCCGTCCTCCCCGCCTCCCCCCACTGGGGATGGAGCCCGCAACCCGGGCTTGTGCCCTGACCGGGAATGGAACCCTGACCTCCTGGTTCATGGGTCAACGCTCTACCATGGAGCCATGCGCCGAGCTCCCCTTCCTTTTGACGGAGAGGCGGAAGAGGCCTCTGTACGTCACACCAGGCCGATTCAGATAAGAAGCTGATGTGCAGCTTCACAAACTCACTTCTTGCTGTCAAGTCCTTTCATGGAGTAGCCAAGTATGTTCCTGAGAAAGCTCTCGCTAAAACGCACTGCGTCCTTGCTGTGCTTGCTAAATGCAGAGCCATGGCCTGGAGCAGGGACCAGCTGACGCCACGGTCTCAGCACATCTGTCTGAGCCTCCGCTTCCTCGTGGGAGAGTGCAGACACTTAAATCTCCCTCCAGCGATGCACAGAACTGTCCCAGGGAACCACAGCAGATGGCATTGTCCTCCCTGTCTTTGTGGGGATCTGTTCTGAGACCCCCAGGGGAGTCTGAAGCCACGGGTGGTACCAAACCCTACCTAGGCTGTGCTTTTCCTCTAAACACATAACTTTCACTTAAAGCACTTAATGGCTTCTTTCTAAATATCTATACTAGAGGTCTGGTGCACGAAATTCATGCACTTGGGGTTGAGGGGTTCCTCAGTCCGGCCTGCACCCCCTCGCCATCTGGGAACCCTCAGGGGATGTCTGGCTGACAGCTTAGGCCCACATAGCAACCATTCATTCTGCCATTCAGTTGATTTTTATAATAGCCTTTAATTATATAGGATTTTTTTTTTTTTTCAGAGAGGAAGGGAGAGGGAGAGAAAGACAGAAACATCAATGATGATAGAGAATCATGGGTCAGCTGCCTCCTGCATGCCCCACACTGGGGAGTCAAGCCCTGACTGGGAATCAAACTGTGATGTCCTGGTTGGTTCATAGGTCAGTGCACAAACACTGAGTCATGCCAGCCGGGCACTCACTGGCTTCTTTGTGGCAGCATCACTACTCTTGTGCTTTGGGGCCATGATTAAGTAAAAGGGGGACCTGAATCACACACCTCCGCTGAGTGATTCGGGGAGGAGAGCGTCTATGGGGTAGATTCGGGACAAAGGGACGATTAACGTCCTGGACCGGGCAGAGGGGATGGCGGGGGCTCAGAGCCTCGGACGCTGCGTGGGTGGCGGATGTGAGGAGTTCCTGTGTCCAGCACCCGGTGGTCTCCCGGACCCCTTCCCCCGTTGTCTCAGTGTTGTTTCCTGTGTGGGTTTCTCTCTGAGTCATGTGGTCCCTCTCCTTGCACAGCCTCAGCCTCTTGCTACGTCCCACCGCCAGCGCGCTTCTTCTGATTCTCCAAGAGGCGTTGCCTCCTGCAGGAGGCTGTGCTCAGTCCCCCGGCAAGGTGACTGCTCTCCTCTGGACAGAGAGCATCTAGGCTGCACCCACAGCAGCTCCCCTGGGTGCACACCCGAGGGTGGGCGTCAGCTGGTCCTGGTCTCTACTCTTCCTCTCACGCTCTGAAGTTGTGCCTCATGCACCGTGCCCTCGTGCATCTCTGTTCCCCGTCGTGCCCCCCAGTCCCCAGACAGAGGCTCAGTGAGACTCGTTTGAATGGGTGGCTACGAGAGCGGATGGCTCCTGAGGTCGTCCTCCACAATCGTGGCAGAATGCATCGTCCTCAGCGCCATGGTCATGGCCAGCATCTCCCCCTCCCCCCCGCCCCCCCAGTGCAAGGACCTCCAGCGGGTGCAGGCTAGAGGCTAGTTCGCTGTGACAGACGTTTCTGTGCCCGTGATTCCTGCCTCTCCCTGCACTCAGCGGAGTCCTGCTCAGGAGGTGAGTTGGACGGTCACTGCTTCCTAAGGACCATGTCTATCGGGTGGAAACCTCGACAGTATTGTCGACTCGTTTTCTTAAAGCCAGCTCTCAGGGCAGAGGGAGTGTCCCCACCCCACCCGCCTCCCCGCTGTCCCGGGTTCATCTGAAAAGCAGACCCGCCAACAGGCCAGGAAAACACCCGGGAGGAACACCTGCCCCAGCGAAGGCGCTCGAAGTAGGAGGGGGGCCCTGAGGCGGGTCCGGGAGAGGCTTCTAGGCGCGGTTTCTTCCCTGTGTCCCCGGGCGGATCTGCAGGGGGCGCCCTGTCAGCCTGCAGTGGGAGGGCCGCGTCCGCAGCGGGTGAGCAGCCACTTGTGCAGGTCCGCTCCGCGTGGCCCCTGCTGCCCGGCGCTCCCTCGCCACCCCAAAACCACGCCATTGTGTGCTGTGCTCTGGGTTGGTTTCCCTCAGGAAAGCGGACAGCTTGCCCTGGGCTTAGCCGGGCGGCTGCGGAGGGGGGTGCATGGCTGGTGCTGAGCATCACGCCGTCCACAGCCAGCCGGAAGCACCTGAGACCCCAACAGCCTCTCGTTGTGCTGGCTGCCCAGCCCACGTGGCTCCCGGGTTGCGCTCCCCCGCCCCCCATTAAAATGGCCACAGTTCCCCAGTTCTGTCGCTGGGAGGGAACGCGCGTGGAACGAATTGTGAAGCAACAAAGGCCGCCCCCACGCGGCACCCGAGACCGAGACTGCGGGGAGAGCGGCTGACTGAGGCCGAGCGTCCCCGCATCGGCGCCGCACCTCCAGGCGGGGCGGTTCCTCCCTCCACGGGCCGGAGCCTTTGGTCTGTTACCTTGTGTTTATGCACCTCGAGGCTAACATACATTTTAATATGCTGCCCACGGAGGGGGAAACATCAGCCATTAGGCGAGAACATGTGCACTCCCTGTTAAATTAATGACGAGCGAACACAGACAAATTTGGGTTTTCATATTTAATTACCGCGCACGGCAGCACGCCAGCAAGGATAAATTGCGCGATTCCGATGCTTCGTTGTTTCTTTCACATCTTCCCCTGTGAAGGGTGCATGCTTGCCCCACCGCCACGCCACCCGGGGCCACGCTAACCTCTCTCTGCACATCCTCCTCCCCGCCACGTCTCTGATCTCCTGTTGTTGTCGTCGGCGTTAATTCTCACCTGAGGATGTGCTTCCACTGATTTTTGAGGGAGAGGGGAAGGGAGAGAGAGAGAGAGAAACATCAGTGTGCGAGAGATTCACATCGATTGGTTGCCTCCCGCACACACCTCGACCAGGGCTGGGGATTGAGTTAGTAACCGAGGTACGTGCCCTTGACCGGAATTGAACCTGAGACCCTTCAGTCAAATGCTCTGTCCCAGCGGTTCTCAACCTTCCTGATGCCGCGACCCTGTCATACAGCTCCTCATGTGGTGACCCCCAACCATAAAATTATCTTCGCTGCTACTTCATTGCTGTAATGTTGCTGCTGTTATGCATCGTCATGTGACTATCTGAAATGCAGGATGGTCTTAGGCGACCCCTGGGAAAGGGTCCTTCCATGGCCAAAGGGTCACGAGCCACAGGTTGAGAGCCGCTGCTCTATCCACAGAGGCAAACCCAGGGCCACCACAGGGAAAGGCGAGCTGTTTCATGGGCTAAATCTAGTGGCAGGACTGGTGTTATTCGGGCGCGTCTGTGGGATGAATAAGAATGTGACTTGTAGGAAAGTGGTAACTCATCTAAGAACCCTTCACTTCTCACTCCTGACGGCCACGTCGCATGGTAGGCCTTACTGCACCCTCTGCCCTTCTGGGCTATCCAAGGCCCAAAGCACAGCCCGAGACTGAATACTTGATGCTTCACTCGCACTCGGATGCCCGTGGGGGAAGAAGTGATCGTGAGAATCTCAAGGAAAATCCCGACCATCTCGCACTCAGGAAATGCTCTCCTTTCATTTCAGTCTGTGTGTTGCCGAAATGAAAACACGTCAAGTTGCAAAATCAGCCTCGCTGGGTGTTGCCTGGTCAGTGGTTTTCCACAAACCGAACAGCCAACAGGAGAGAGTGTGACGCTGCTGTTCAGACTGCAGGGCCCCAGTGCAGGGCAGACCGAGCACGCAGGACGGTCTCCACGGCTGCTTGTGCAGGGTGACGGGCAGCTCTCCCTCCCGGGGGGCCGCCCCCTCCCTTCACGGGTGGAGCGTGGCAGTGCCGTGCCTCTGGAACAGAGTTCAGCTCCCCTCAGCTTCCCGTTGCTAGGGTTCCGCTCACCTCCCAGAGGTGAGAGGGTCCCTGTCTGCGCGTGGGGCTGGGGGACAGGCCCGCCTGCGTCTGCAGGAAGGACGCGCCTTCTTGTCCTTGTGCCTCAAGCACTCGCTCGAATTAGCAATAATACTCGTGGAGTATTTTCCTGGGATCAGAGAGTCCAAACCCAGCCCTGGGGTTATCCTGTGATACTTATTTAAAAATATGTATTTTTATTTATTCCCGAAAGGAAGGGAGAGGGACAGAAAGAAGGAGAGGGAGAGAAACATCAATGATGAGAGAGAATCATGGACCGGCCGCCTCACGGACTGCACGCCCCACCCTGGGGATCGAGCCTGCAGCCTGGGTGCGTGCCCTGACCGGGAATCGAACCCTGACCTCCTGGTCCATAGATCGATGCTCAAACACCGAGCCGCACCAGCCGGGCCTGAGATGCTTCTTTATTGGACGTTTATCTTGTGACGATACCTCTTGGGGCTTGATAGAGGATCACGGCAGGATTGACGGTTGTCATGGAAGGAGAGCCTGTGGCTGAGATAAGACGCTCCTCAGAGGGACAGGCCAGCACTTACCGGGGGACACGCTGTGGGGCGCACGGGAAGCAGCCTTCACTCGCTGGCTAAGGATGTCCTCTCTGCCCAAGTGCCGCAGAGTGCAGTGTCCACGGCGGCCGGGAGGAAGGGCCTTCGAGGGGTTGCTGTGACTTCCACTTTCAGAAGCTGTGGGTGTCAGCTGTGGTGGGAGTAACATTGAGACCAAGGAGGTTTCGGTTGGCTCAGCTGAAGTCAGAGGGAGAGAATCTTAAATACCGGAAGCCTGAGATTTTTTTTTTTTTAATCTGTGAGTAAAAACCAAGTCGTTGGGTTGGGCGCTGTTTCATTACTTGGTGGGGTTTTCACAGTGTTTTGGTTTTTCTTTGAAAGGTTCGTCTTGTGAACCTACCTTGAGAATGTCTTTATTTTTATGACCTGTTTCTCAGAAGAATCAAACGTTATCCGTGCCTCCCTAAGAACCCCATTTGCTCGATCCACCTGTGAGTGGGAGACCAGGGCAGAGGGGGAGGGTGCAGGGCACGGGAACCGCTGGGCACCGAGCCCCAGGCTAGCTCGAGCCAGGGCAGGGACGCCAGCATTCCAGGGTTCCCCCTGGAGCCCTACTGGGGAAATTACACTCTGAATAACATTTGCGAATCCACAGAGTTTAACAAGAAATATGCCACGGTGGCCGACTTCTTCCTGACAGGCGTCAGTGTGGAGTCGCGTGGGGCTTCGCTGGGTGACTGCCAGCCTCTGTTGTGAGTGTGGGGTGCACCTGATTGCTTGAGCAAGGGCTGGTCGCTGCCACCTGATCACTGAGCGGTGCCCACGAGGCCGACCAGCTCTTCCCTAACCTCCCCACAGAGCGAGCGCATCGCCTTGGTCAGCAGCCGCCGCCCAAGCGACTCCCCCAGGGAGATCCAACTAACTCATCCTCCACCAGCATCATTAGTTCCTCTCTGAGCAGCTCCTGGGTACAAATACATGGTCAACAAAAATGCTTAATGCCTTGTCACCCTAAAACCCAGCCCATTCCAGGAGTAAAATGTGAAAGAACAAAACAAATGCAGTCTTCCCGGCCGGAGTGGCCAGTGGTTGAACACTGACCCTTGAACCAAGAGGCCACTGGTTCGATTCCTGGCCAGGGCACATGCCCAGGCTGCAGGCTCGATCTCTAGTGTGGGGCATTCAGGAGGCAGCCAATGGACGATGTTTCTCTCTCATTGATGTTTCTACCTCTCTCTCCTTCTCCCTTCCTCTCTGAAATCAATAACAACATATCTAAAAAACAAAAAACATGTTCCTTATTACTGACCCGCCCTCTGTCCCGATTTCCAATGCCACACTCACTGAGGGACAGGGTCAGCCGGGCCACCTGCAGCATGCAGCCCACTGTGTCCATGTGTAGTCCTGTATCCCCTGCCTCACTCATGTCCTTCATCCAGACTGGGACATGGTCGCTGGACACTGAAGACACCTTTGAAAGCTCCTCGGCCGGTGAGCAACGGGTTGTGACACCTTGGAACCTGGGCGCTTAGGATGGAGTCATGATGCTGTTTTTTAAAAGAATCCTAGAGATTCGATGGAAACTAAACTAGGAAAAGCAGGGAAAGATGAATGAAGAAATAAAAAACCACCAGAGTAATTGATGCTATGCATTCATGTACATTTCCTCGGTTAATAAATGCTCTGATCCATTTTAGGGCCTCTGGATAGTTGACTTTCTTACATTCGGAAGGCCCAATAAAGAAGAATTTCATAAATAAGCCAGTATATAAATGTGATGTCAAGAAGCATATATATTTTTCTTCATGGATTTGCTTTGTTTATCGAATTTAGGACGTAAGAGAGTCCTCTGGGCTGTGGAAGGTACAATATTTCAAAGCCTATTCAGTTAAATTTTTTACTGGTTTCCTTAAATTCACTTGATGGTACCAATTTCAGAAAATAATAAAGGGCCTAGTGGCTATGAACTCGCCAAACCCCAGCCTTAATGTTAAAGCAGAATTTATTAGAAGAATAAATTTTAACTACAGAAGCATGGAAAACTCTGTGTGTGTATATCTTACTACTGACTGGTCTGGGAAGCAAATGTGTCGCTGATAACTAAAAATACCAAATTTTCAGAATTCGGGTGGGGGACCTACTGTGTTATTTTTAGCATTAAAAAATTTTTAGTCAGCATTTCATCAACTGGGAACTGAGGTTTTTTACCTTTGAAACTTAAATGATGTGTCAGGACCACGTCTCGCTGGTTCCTGACCCCATGGTACGTCCACCTTTACTTTGAAGATAATAGGGCGTCGTCTACTCTAACTACCGCCCAGAATTGAAGGTAAATATCGGGGATGTAGGCAGCATTCCACTTACTTTACTGATCAGCACGATTGAGGACTAAAAAGGTCAGTCAGTGGCATAAAAAACCACAAAAGGACCATCCACTAGTCTCTACAATAGCCACACTCTTCTTAGACCAAAATATAGTATAATTGCCCAGCGGGTGGGGCTCAGTGGTTGAGCATCAACCTACGACCCACAAGGTCAGGGTTAAGTTCTCAGTCAGGGCACATGCCCAGGTGGCAGGCTTGATCCCCAGTAGAGGAGGGCATGCAGGAAGCAGCCCATCCATGATTCCCTGGCGTCATCAATGTTTCTATCTCTTTCCCTCTCCCTTTCTCTCTGAAATCAGTAAAAACATATTTAATACATATATTTTATGTATTATGAATTAAAATAGATTCATTTGTACACACACAGAATTTATCACATTTCTGTAGTTAATAGAAATGTAAATACATATATATGTAAGCATATCATCATCGAAACAGCCAAACGACTGGTCACCATGAAGTGCACGGAGTACCTCCCCCACAAGGACCCCCCCCTCGGTCCCTCCCCCACAGCCCACAGGCTCCGATTGCAGCCAGGCTGGCAGGTGGGTGGTGGGTGGGTGGGCACAGTGAGGTGAGCCTGGGTGGGTGGGGCCACACGATTTTGCATGTTGGGTCTCTAGTATATATCCTATATAATAAAGAGGTAATATGCAAATTGACCATCACAACCTCACACAAAGATGGCTGCCCCCATGTGATCAAAGATGGCCAGCAGGGGAGGGCAGTTGTGGGCAATCAGGTCAGCAGGGGAGGGCAGTTAGGGGTGACCAGGCCAGCATGGGAGGGCAGTTGGAGGGGACCAGACCTGCAGGGGAAGGCAGTTGGGGGCAATCAGGCTGGCAGGGGAGCAGTTAGAGGCAATCAGGCAGGCAGAGTGGTTAGGGCAGTGATCAGGCAGGCAGGCAGGTGTGTGGTTAGGAACCAACGGTCCCAGACTGCGAGAGGGATGTCCGACTAAACCGGCAGTTAGACATCCCCTGAGGGTCCCGGATTGGCGAGGGTGCAGGCCATGCACCGTGCCTCTAGTCTTACCTAATAATAGACAAACATGTAAATTGACCTAATAATAGACAAACATATAAATTGATCATCCCTTCGCTATGCTCACCAGCCAATCAGGAGAGTATACAAATTAACCCAACAAAGATGGTGGTTAATTTGCATATGTAGGCGCAAAGTGGAGGAGCGGGAGTGGCAAAGACCGAAGGATTTAGGCCCAATTGGCAAAGACCGAAGGCTCTGGGGCCTCAGTGGTGAAGACCCAAGGATCCAGGGCCCGAGCATCGAAAACTGAAGGCTCTGGCCGGAACCAGGGCCTGGGTCCCGGGTGCCAGAGGAAAACCGGTGCCGGCAGCCACTAGGGACCCTACCCATGCACGATTTTGTGCACTGGGCCTCTAGTTTATTGAATAAATGGCAAAAGGTAAACAATGTAACTAAGTCATATGCAAATATGTTGCGTGGGGGGGGGGGGGAGTCCCTAAACAAGTCAGTTCTTAGGTGAGAAACATTCTTTTTTGTAAATATTCTTACTGATTTTTAGAGCCAGCGGAAGGGATGTTTTTGCCCATGCCTGGATTTCAGGCTCCATCCCCAGTGTGGGGCGTGCAGGAGGCAGCTGATCCACGATTCTCTCTCATCATTGATGTCTCTCTCTCTCTGTCTCCCTCTCCCTTCCTCTCTGAAATCAATTAAAATATATTTTCAAAAAACGAGCACCTAAGTCTGTGAGCCATGGAGAGGCTGTGTAATTCAGATACGGCAAACGTGTCCAACCACTGCAGAAACTCGCAGACAACATCAGGCAGCGGGTCCTCACTGAGGTGTTCTGCTCAGAACCAAGAGAGACTGTTGTTAGTACTACTATCCCATCCCTGGGACCACTCGAAGCCGTCATAGTTTCCATTCAGCTACGTTATTTCTCTCCCTTTGGATAAAGAATAATCAAAATGGGGGAGGGGAGGGTGCGGGATGAAGAGGGAAAAGCGTGGGCAGTCTCACCTTCTGCCAGGGCACCCCACACGCGCGTCTCGTTAGCAGTGAGGGTTTTACGTGAGCGGACCGTCCCGCGGCGAGCTCTGCTCCACGGAGGAATGTGTGTGAGTGAACGTGTGTGTCTGAGACACACGCGCTCGGGAGGAGAAAGGTGCCCTTGTGTTCCTTTGAATCATGAGCAGCACCTGGGGGCAGAAGCTCATGGTCCAGGCATGCGCGACCGTCTCAGACCCACCGCGGGTGTGGGTGACGCCCGTGTTCGCGTCCTCGCGCCTCTCTCCCACGGACGGGCTCACGCACTTTCTCACGTGTGTGTTTTCCTTATAGAAACTGCCAAGCTTTGGGCCTTACCTGGAGCAACGCAAGAAGATCATAGCGGAGAGCAAGCTGAAGCCGACAGGAGAGGGTGAAGCCTGCCAGCCCCTCCAGAGACAGCGTTTCATGCCCACAAAGCCCGTTCCCGCCGTCAAGGTAAAGAAGCCATGGGGCACACGTCCGTCCGTCTCACTGTGTCGGTGTGCAGTGTCCTTCCCATGCTCCCTTCCGTCCCATGTGTCACCTCACCTGCAGGGCCCGTACGGAGCCGAGGGTCGTGGGACCTACACGAAGCTGCTTGTCGTTCCTCCCAAACCCCCCCTCGCCCCCCCAGTCCTGTGTCTCCATGAGGAGCCCCCACCGCCCTCCTTCCTGAGCAGGAGCGGAAAGTCGGCCCCAATTCCATCCTCTTCCTCATCCCACTCGACAATCCCTCCCCCACCTGCCAGGCCTCTCACTTCCTTTCTTTTTTTTTTTTCATCCCTTTTTATTCATTTTTTAGAGAGAGACGAAGGGAGGGGTAGAGAGGTGAAAACGTCAGTGAGAGAGAGTGTGATCAGCTGCTCCTGCACGCCCCACACTGGGGATGGAGCCCACAGCCTGGCCTGCGCCCTGACCGGGAATCGCACCGTCACCTCCTGGTTCAGAGGTCGACACTCAACCACGGAGCCACACGGGCACCAGCTCACACGTGTGATGCACACACCGCGAGGCGCGAGGAGCTGGGAGGACAGCGTGGATTTTGAAAAGCAAGGACTCTCTCTCCTGCTGGGCCGTGCGGTCTGACAAGGGAGGAAGGCGTGCTAGAAGGCACTCACAGGCCAATCGTGTGCGTACGAGAACGCGGGAGCAGGGCGAGGAGCTCCGCGCGGCTCAGGGGGAGTTTAATACATGTGCCCATTAAGCAGAGGGTTAGTGACAAGAGCGAGTACTTCCTGAGTCCTTACGAGGTTTCAGGCCCTGTCCCTGAGCCTGTGCGTGAGCCCGTGTAACCCTCACAGCGACCCCATCCGTAGCAGGTGCCTATATTGCTCCTCATTCGCTGATGAAGTAATGGGCGCACAGAGAAGTTCAGTCACTTGCCCAAGGTCACACAGCCGCGAAAGTGTCCAGGCCGGGGTCGCAATGCAAAGCCGGGCTCCACCCTGGGCCCTGAGCGCTCTCCTCTGCCGCCCTGCTCCTGGGAGGGACGCCTCTGAAGCTGTGGTGGGTGCGGGACTCGGACATGCACGGCTGCAGTCAGAAGACGGAGGGAGGAGGCGGCTGCAAGGCCCCTACTGCTCCGACACCCAGGGCTCAGCGCTGGGAGGCCAGACGCCCCCGACCTCGGCATCCACACCACGTTGAGCGACTGGTGAAACCCAGGGTCCCATTTGTGGGACGGGGTGGGCAGCTGGGGATGGAGATACCGACCTGGATGCCTGGGGCCACCGACAGGCAGGCAGCCAGGTGGTGGCAAGGACACCTGGACTCCCTGACAAGGAAACAGTGCGATTTCAGAGGGAAAGAGGGGGGGGGGTAGTGTAGGAGAGATATGGGTTGGGGAGCTCGTGTGCATATAGCACAGCCATGGACACAGACAGTAGGTGGCAAAGGCTTGGGGGGGGCGGCCAGGTGCCAGGAGAGGGGAGTCCATGGGGGGGGAAAACAAGGGAAACCTGGAATACTTTCAACAATAAAAACCAATTTAAAATAAGTAAATTAATTAAGTCGCTTCATTAAGAACACGCACACGTCGTTCTCATCCTCCTGAACCCTGAGACCGCTGAGAATTCTGGCTTCGCTTCTTTGGGGACGAGACCAGACAGGGAGGCGAGATGCGTGAAGGAGGCCACTCGCCACAGTGACGCCCGGGAGACCAGGAGAAGTAACCTCGCCCCCCAAATCATCAGCAAATAAAATAATGGGTTTTTTTAAAAAAAGAAAGAAAGAAAAGGGACTGGTGACGTCAGCACTGCCCGCTCCCGCTCACTCCCTCCCCAGGAGACGCACAGCAAACCGTGACCCGTCTGAGTCTGAGCATCGAGGCGCCGAGCGCCGGGACGGGGGAGGAGAGGGGGTCACCGGCCCATCAGGAAGGAGCAGGAGATGAAACACCGAGGGGAACGGAGGGACGTCACGTCGGAGCCCGGCCTCCCGGAGCCTGAGCCTCGACCTCCGACGAGAGACGCTCGTGTCACAAGTTCAACACGAAAGCAGGAAGTCTCGACCCGCCGCTAAGGGGACGCACTGCCGCGTCCTCTGCTTCGTTTTATGAGACAGAGTGCCTCTCGCTGTTGACGAGACATCGGTGCTCCTGCCAGGAGAGCCACCGCGAAGCCCAGAGCCGCGTGGAAGCCGCACAGCTTCCTGGAGAAGGGAACGTGCCCGTCCTCAGGCAGCACAGGAGCAGCTCCCCGAGCTCTGGAGGAGCCCAGTGCGTCACGGAGCTTAGAGTTCCTAACGAGCGCAGTCGTCTTCAGGACCTGCCGGGTGGGTGGGCCACGTGAAAACGTCGAATCGGGATGCTGTGCTGGGAGCACCTGCGTCCAGGTTTCCGTTCCCCTCATTCCTCTCAGCTGAGGACTTCCAGGCGCCCAGCAGCATGGCCCAGTGATGGAGCATCGATCTAGGGGCCGGGAGGTCACAGTTCATGCCCCAGGTGCGGGCTCGATCCCCAGTAGGAGGCGTGCAGGAGGCAGCCCATCCACGATCCTCATCATTGATGTTTCTCTCTCTTTCTCCATCCCCCTTCCTCTCTGAAATAAATTAAAAAAAATTTTAAGCCTTTTAGGAGTAGTACATTACCCTCTGTCGCTTTTCAATACTTTTAAATCCTCCAAGATCCAAAATGAAAGGGGGGAAAGGAGGGGAGCCAGCACCACTGAAGAGGGTGTGCATTCTGTCCACAGGGCACAGGGGACGACCTGCCAGGGGGCCCGCTGAGGGCACTAGCCAGGCCTGTGCTGCTCAGCGAGCTGTGTGCATTGTCCATCTCCAGAGGACAGAACTATGAGCTGTGGTGTGGGGGGGCCTGCCTGTCCGTGAGCGCCCATCAAAGACCCCCGTGTCACCAGGCGACGGGGTGCAGACAAGGGTGTGGAGGGGTCCGTGACCCCGGGTGACGTTCCCCACGGGCGCTGTGGTGACTCCGTGCCCATCTTGCAGGATGTCATCGGGAGGACCCTGCAGTACCTGGGCGCCTTCGGGGACCTGAACATCGAGGAGCAGGTGGTGGCCCTGATCGATGAGGACATGTGCATCAACTGCGGCAAGTGCTACATGACCTGCAACGACTCCGGCTACCAGGTGAGGCCGCCCCTCAGCCACGGGGCTCGGGGGCCGAGCACTGACCTGTGACCCAGGAGGTCGCGGCTCGGTTCTCAGTCAGGGCACAGGCCCGGGCCGTGGGCTCGATCCCCAGTGTAGAGCACGCAGGAGGCAGCCGGTCCATGATTCTCTCATCATGGATGTTTCTCTCCCTCTCCCTTCCTCTCTGAATTAATAAAAAAAAAAAATTTAAATTATCAAATTTCCCCAAGTCCTGACCCGGTTCCCAGCGGGACAGTGTCAGGGGGAGGAGGGGATGCCTGGCAGCCAGGTGGCCGGCCCCGTCCTCGGGGGGGGGGGGGGGTCCCCATACCTCCGCCCCAGCTCCTTAGCTCGCTCTTTCCCTCCTGTGTTCTTCTGAAAACGGCACCTGAAAGTCAAAATCCAAACCCTGCCTCCGCCTCCCCAGGCAGCAGGGCCCGGCGGCAGGAAGGCTGAGCCCTGCTCCCACCCAGGACAGAGAGCAGCCGTGTCGCCACACGACACAAGCAAAACCCCGTCGGGAAGGTTGAACGTTCCATCTCCAACGTGAAAGGCTTTCTTTCCTATGCCTTTCCCCCTCTTCCCCCCTCCTCGCCCCTCCTCACGGGCAGCGCAACTGTTGCCATGGCTGCACCAGCCTGGGCTGAGCTGGCTGCAGGGCCGAGAGCCTGTGGGCCCGGGTGGGGGGAGGGGCGTCCCTCATCTGGGGGAGACGGGGGCAGAGACAGCCACGGTCTCTCTTTCTGTTCGCAGGCCATCCAGTTCGACCCCGAGACCCACCTGCCCAGCGTGCGGGACGCCTGCACAGGCTGTACCCTGTGCCTCAGCGTCTGCCCCATCGTCGACTGCATCCGCATGGTTGCCAGGACAACCCCTTACGTGCCGAAGCGAGGCCTGCCCCTCGCCGTGAGGGCCGGGTGCTAAGGTGATTGTGGGGCCATCTGCGGCCTCCGGGGGCCCCCCGCGTGCTGATCTCTCTCTGTGCGGTGGTTCAGTTCAGCCCTTTCAACAAGAAAACAGACACATAATTTCTAGATAAGCATTGCATCTCTGAATAAGTTTCTAAATCACATATTATATATATATATATATTAAATTTTTAAAAAGCCTGCTGCTACCAGGCACCATTTGATGAGCGATCCTAACCGAGTAATTCTCCTCCGAGGACAATTGCTTAATCACTGGCCAGTGGTCAATTGGGTGGTCACCCCACAGCCATTCACGGTGCAACATATCTGTGTTTGGTGGCAACGTTGCAACCGTTTCCAAACTGCCCTGGGCTGTGCTCCGTGACTGCTAATTGTGGGTGAAATTAAGGATTTTAGGGCAAAGTATGATTTAACACATAAGAAGTTTCCAAGGAAACATTTTATAATTAAAAAATTGCACTCAATTTTAACACTGTGCCTAAGCACACGTACTTAGCTCCAGAAAGCACAGATGAAGCAAGGCAAATGAATTTCTTACTGTGGCAGGAAAACACCGCGCAAGGCGGATTGCACGACTGTGCACAGGCCTGAGGCAGTCAGGGAGCCCACAGGACCGCCTTCTCTAAATGCTCAAACTGCGTCCCAGCAAAACACAGCGTTGGGATGGCGCTCTGGTGACACGTGCCCCGCCCGATGTCACCCTCGCCTTCCTTAGAGCACCCAGCGCTGCCTGCACCCACCGGACAGGGTGGCGGCGGTCCTGGGCTCAGGGTCAGGGGGGGAGGAGCGGGGGTTGGTGGTCTGTGTCCAGGGAGCCGCTGCTCATCCGTGTTCATGTTGAATCAGAAGTCATGGAATCAAAGCAAGAAATCTATTTTCCCGGTATCGCCAAGCCGTATTTTTGCATCTCTCTATTTTTGCATCTATTTTCATAATCAGCCGACAGCGCCATAGGACACGTGGGTCTCTGGGCCGTAGCCTGTTCCAGGGGACTCGCGCGTAGGAAGTCTCTAGGAAGGACGCGTTTCTGGGACAAACGCGAGGTCTCGAAAAATGCTACGTTAGATGCTGCGCGTTTCAGGAACGCTGTGGCACAGAGCCTGTGTGATCGCAAACTAACCAATAAAATACTGTCAAGCCTCTCTGTGCACCTGGTCCTCTGCTGCCTCCTTTGCCGCGAACCCGTGGAGACGCCCAGGTGGAGCCGCTCCGGGTGATTCCCCAGGACTCCCCCCCCCCCACCTCACCCCCCGGGAATGTGCTGAGATCTACCAGGGCAGTGATGGTCTCGGCAATATGGGTGCCGGCCAGGCTCCCGGCGATGGCTCAGAGGCAGAGACACCTGGAGTGGCAGCCCTCCACCGCGTGTCTCTCTGCGCGGCCGCGGGGCACCCCCTCCTCGGGTCCCACAGGGCATCTCGCCTCTCGGGTTTGGCTCCAGATGAACGATGAGCTCTAGTTCTCCAGCAAAGGACGTCCAGGGCCATGAGGATGCCCGGCACCGTGCGCCCCTCCCTCAGCGTGAGAGACCACGGGCTCGGGGGGCACCAGCCCTTGGGAAATCTCACAAGGAGACGCCCAAGCACAGGTGCCCACATCCGCTTCAGGGCGCCCACGGCGGGCAGCAATCCCTCAACCAGACGGAAGGGGGTCGTGGTTCCCGCCGCACACCCTCCCCTGAGAAAGCGGGGGCGCAGGGCTTCTGTTCCCCTCGGGAGCGGGGAGGGAGCTGCAGGGCCTGAGCTGCGCCCCCGTCTCCCCGATTTCATGCCCGTTTGTCCTCGCACACCTCTTGTGCAGTGTGCCTACGTCCTGCTCTGTGCTGAGAAGGCTTTCTCATCCGTGTTGTTGTAGGACGCGTAGATGCACTTGGCATGGGTGGGTGGCTGGCAGACAGACTAGAGGGAGAAGGAACCCAAGTCCTTGGCGAGAGACCGGGCCCCGGGCCCCAGCTCCCACGCTCGCGGCTCCCGCAGGCAGGAAGGCGAAGGACCAGCTCAGCGTCCGGTTAGTGAGCGTTTCCCTTGTCTACGAAGCTGCGCAGTACTCCGTGCTCTGTGTCAGCGTGGCAGGGCCACAGTGCCCGGGCTACTTGACCAAGCGTCGTTCTAGATGTTTCTCTGAAGGCGGTTGTGGGCGAGATGGACATTGAGGTTAGTAAAGTCGGGATGAAGCAGAATTCCCTCCTGCTAAGGGGAAGTCAGCCTTTTGCTCTAGTTGGACCTTCACCTGATTGGACTAGGCCCACCCTCATGACCTCGGCTCTGCTCCCCACCCTACACCTTAAATATATAAAACTTTCATTCTAAAGCTGAAAAACAGGTGATGTTTTTTAAAAGTTTGGATTTTTAACGGTGAGGAGAGACTCTGAAAGATGTTAAGAGCTGGCGGTTTGATCTGTGTTTGAGAAATGTGACTCGCGTCTGGAGGGGCAGTGGGTGGGGACCCGCAGGGCGATCGGGGGTGATGCTGGGGAGACACTCGGGTCTGGGCTACACCCATGGGGGAGGGGGAGAGGGAGGCTGTGACAGAGACCGACAAGGGTGGACGGGTGCAGGGCAGGCGCCCTAGCGCCCCTCCTGGGAGCCAGAAGCAGGCGGACGGGGCAGCCTGTGGATGGAGGTGCCATGGGGCAGTGGAAACCCGCCTACTGCCTGGGCGGGGAGAGGCCGGCACGTGGACGCCCTCGTCCTCCAACCCCAGCGACGGGCCCGGGCGCAGCCTGGCCGCTCGTGGGGGGCGTTCCGGCTCCCGTCTCCGATGGGACTGTTGGGCCCTTGTGGCGGAGGCGCTGTCATTCTCGGACAGGACGCAGCCCCCGCCTGGCCGGGCCAGGCTCGGTGGCCGCTCGGGCTGCTGCCGGGACCTGTTGGCGCGCACAGCTCCCACCCGGGTGCCGTGTTGTCTCTGCAGGAGCAGGCGTCTTTGCAGGGGCTCCCGGGAGGGCAGCGAGGGGGCCCCGTCCGTAAGGTGCGTGACATGGAGGCATCCGCGCCTGCTCCCGCCACCGCTCCGTCGGGCTAACTGGAAGGACCCGGAGTGGGAGCTCAGGGTGCTGGTGGGCACGCGACGCCTCCGTTGTGGCTAGAAAACACGCTTTCGCACGAGAGATCTCGCGTGGGGCGTCTCGGAGAGACCTTTAGCCCTTCGGCCCAGCTGTTCTCTGTTGCCATGACAACAGCACTAACCATTTCCCTGGCGTCCCTGAGGACGGGCGGGCGGGGATGCGTGTCTGGCTGGGAGTGCGGCCTCCGTTCCGGCTTCCAGGGCTCTGGCCGGTTTGCGTGCCTGCTTCCCCACAGTCCCCCCGTGTCCCCCCCTTCCCCCCCCAGTGTCTTCCTCGATGGGTCTCCCGCCTGCTGAGAGCCACGCTCTCTGTTCTTCACACGGAACTTGCATTGGCGCGTTGGCTGCTTTCACACGTCCCCCGCGTGGAACACGGACCTCAGACCCGGCGTGGGGAGAGCCGTGGGGAGGGAGGTGAGCACAGAAAACCGTCGCCCGTGACGAGGAACATCGCTGGTTTGTCACTCCATCGAGAACCGGGGTTACTGTCAATGCCAACGCGTAAGCCCACATACAAACGGGGAGCCGGGGGTGCTGCGCCGAGAGCGGGGGTGAAAGGCAGGACAGCGGGGCGAGGAGAACACGTGGAGGGGCAGGGCGGCCCCCACAGCGGGGGTGCGGGCGGCTTCCCATGTCCCGTCCAGCTTCCCGCCTAAAGGGGAGAGCGCCTGTCGCCCACTGCTGCGCCCTCTCTGGATATTCACGTCGTTGCAGACGAAGCAGACCTGCCGTCTGCGTCCGGGAGGCCTGAGGCTCCGGGAGCAGCGTCCCGGCGGGAGCCTGAGCTGGGGACACAGTGCCCCCCATCGGGCTGTCGTCAGATTCTCTTCTGGCGTTCAGAACAGGCACCGCGTGTCAGCAGCCGTGGGAGGGCTTCAAGCGTGTCGCTCACCCATAGACCGGACGGCCGCTTTGGGGGGAAGGGAGACTCCCCACCACCAGGCGGGTTCACCTCTCACCCGAGACTCCCCATAACCAGGCGGGTTCACCTCTCACCCAAGGGTTTTCATCCGTCGCCGGGGCAGGTCTCTCTGCCAATCTGCCCAGAGACCCCTCCACTCGGGACGTCCAGGGCAGCAGTGCCCTCGGCGTGAGGGATGGAGGGAGAGGGGCAGCCCGCCCCACGCGTGCCGCCGGCCCGGAAACAGCGTCCCGTCCCAGTCGCCCACGATGTTCACTGTTTCAGCGACAGTTGCCGTCACGGCTACCTGGGTGCTTGCTGCCCATGCACGACTGAAGAGGCTTCTGAACCGTGGGCCGGGCACAGGCCTCGCCTAGAAGCTGCTCCTGAAACCAGATCGCGCAGCCCCGCAGGCGACACCTTTCCCTGTGCCCCTCAGGGAGGTCTGCTCCGCGTCACCCCCCTCGGGTCTCGGGGGGGTTAGCAGCAGCCTCCCCAAATCCACTTGCAACGAGTCAGCGCTCCGATCGGGACGCCTGTGCGTTAAAATGGCAGAATACAGCGGCAGAGACGGACCCGGACGTGAGGAGACGCCAAAAGGGGCCGCGAGGACGCGTCCACCGTAAGGCAGTACCCACGCGTGGCGGGTGATGCGTGATCAGCGCGTGACGACGGCTCGCCGTGCTGCCGCGAGGGGGCGGGAGCGGGTGCGTCGCACGGAGAGCCCAGTGGCACCTCCGCTGTGCCCAGAGCTTCACGGCGCGTCCACGCACCACAGCCCTGGTTTGTTTGTTTTTTTCTTCGAGTTTATGAAACTTTTCAACTAAATTTTTCACAGGAAATTACTGTCTCCACGGACACAAAGGGTTTCCCGTGCAGGACGCGGCCCTGCTCTCCGGCTGCAGAGACGCCAACAGCGGAGGGCAGTTAATAAGGCAGCCGCGGTGCCGACTGGACACGAGGCGGAATGTCTGGGCTCTCGTGGCGATAAGCGAACGCCGTTGGGGGGCGGGGGGGCTTCTCAATAACTTCTCAGCGATAACGGCCCCAAAATACCCGGGAGATGGGAAGGCGGCGGCGGCATCGCGGTTATCACTGACGTTCGCAGAGCCGGGGGCAGACAGGGAAATGAATATTCATCTCATCCCCTTTCTGCCCCTTTGCCGGCTGTGCCACAGGAAGTGCTCCCGTCATACCAGTGGGTCAGCAAACCGGGCAGACGGGGAGCCGCATCCGCCTCTTCAGGCTGAGCTTCGGGACTAGAGGCGCCTCCCTCCTGTGGACCCAGCGAGGAAGGGGCCGCACCCCCAACTATCCCTCCCTCTGGACAGCTCTCCTGCTGGAGACCTGGAAGATGGCCAGCCCAGCCAGCGTGGCTTTCGGTGAACATCAACCTATGAACCCAGAGGTGTGGTTCCCAGTCAGCGCACAGGCCCGGGTTGCAGGCTCCATCCCCAGTGGGGGGGCGTGCAGGAGGCAGCCGGGCCATGATCCCCTCTCATCATGGATGTTTCTCTCTCTCTCCCTTGCCCTTCCTCTCTGAAACCAATCAATAAACACACACGCGCACACACACACACACGCATCTCTTATATGAAAAGCCAGTGGCTGTCACGCCATCACAACCAAACGAGCAGCACCCTCGCAGCCGGCATGGTGGGCACAGGCTACGAGCTCTGAGCGAGGGAGGGTGGGGCGGCCAGCTGAGGCAAGCAGCAGCAGACGACTCGCGCATGACGGCATGCGTGCTGGGCCCTAGTTTATATATCGAAAGTGGTGCCCAGAGACCCAAGTCAGGGAAAAGCACGCCCAGAGGGAGGATGGTGAAGCCACGTGCTCAGAGGTGGGGGGCATGTCTCAGGCCCTGCAAGAGCAGGGGCGCCTCGGAGGACAGGAGGCCCAGCCCCGGTCCGGCTGCTGGGGAGAGGCCCAGCCCCTCAGCCTCCCCGCCCTGAGCAGGTGGCTGCACGCCCACTGCCGTCGGTGCCCTGGTCTCTCCAGGGAAGGCGCTGCCGACCCCGACCCCGTGGGGTGGTTTGTGAGTAACCGACCGGCCTGGGGTGGTTCCCTGATAACGGGCGGGAGGGGGTGACCTTCTTGACAGAGCAGGTGTTCGGAACAAAACGCAAGCTCCGTATAGACAAGAAGGCATTGCCTTCTGGGAGGGCAGTTCCTCCAGGGCCAGCGGGGGTGCGGGGCACAGTCCGTGGGTGCCCCCCACCCCTGCTCCTGCCCCTCAGGGAGTGGGTCTGTGCTCTTGAAGGACGGGGCACCCCCAGGCAGCCTTGCTCACGGCGTGCAGCCGGGCCTGTCCCTTCGTGACGGGAACTCCCTGCACAGCCGTCGGTCGTGGTGTGAGCCCGGCGGCAAAGGGCAGCCCCGCTCCCCAGGAGCCTCCGCGGGTTTTGTTACGGTTTTACCGAAACGGGGACAAGCCACCGTCCTCCTCTCCAAGCCTTCTCTCCCTGCCGACGCGCTCCGCTCGCATCCAAGGCAGCCGTGCAGACGCTGCCAGTTGCTTTCCTTCTTGACATTTCATTTTTAATTAAAAATGACATTTTAATTAAAAGGAAACACATGTAGAGTAAACAGAGGAGCTCGCCAGCCGCCCGAGCCGTGCTGTCCTGTCGGCCCCTCTAACCTCCCAGCTCGTGAGGGGCTGCGCCGGCTTCCGCACACGCTCCCCAAGCACAGTCTTTTAAAAATATATGTGTTTTTATTGATCTCAGAGAGGAAGGGAGCAGGAGATAGAAACATCCATGATGAGAGGGGATCATGGACCGGCCGCCTCCTGCACGCCCCCCACTGGGGATCGAACCCGCAACCCGGGCATGTGCCCTGACCAGGAATCGAACCGTGACCTCCTGGGTCATAGGTCGATGTTCAACCGTGGAGCCGGTTGCACATTCTTAGAGAAAGAACATTTTAAAAACCTGGTCATGGAACCGACATCCACCCCGCACCCAGGAAACCTGTGGGGCAGGGAGGAACGGGGGCTCCTAGCCATGGCTGGGGTCGTTCGGGACTGGGGAGAGCAGAATCTCAAAACCACCCCCGTGGTGCGAACCCCCGTTTTGCCACTCCCCGTGTTTACAGATGGCCTGCTTGGCAGCCGGCGTTGGCCTTCAGGGAAAGGGACATCTGGTGGGAGGTAAGCGTGGCCAAGAGGAAGTACGACAGTGCAGCCCCCCTCCTCTGAGCATCCAGGACCCGGCCCGTGGTCCCCTGTGTCAGGCAGGGCTGGCAGGACCTGGGGGGGGGGGTGCCGCCCTCTCCCCAAGGTAGGGAGCATCTCAGAAGATAAGGCAGGTCAGCAGGGCTGACGGTGGTCCCGCAATGGTGCCAGCTCCCGCTGTGTCCCCACAAAAGGGCTCATTCAGAATCCAGTCACACAGGTGCTGGGCCGAGGAGCCAGCTCCTCGCTCGCCGCGGACACCCTGAGCTTTGGGGGCACGCAGCCTGACTTCTCGGGACAGGGGCTGATGAAGACTAAACTGGTTTTCATGAAAATAAACAAAACGTCTTGTCACCAAAATTACAGGATGAGACGAAGAATGGCTTCGCTGTCATTTTTCCCCGAGGGAACATCGCTCTCCCGGGGCCACTTAGTGATGGAACTAGTCCCACTCTTCCCTCTGACCCTGACCCGCGTGAGGCAGGGCGCGTCCTGGGCACTTCTGGGCCATGGACCCCAGCAGAGGCGACCTGCTGCCAAACGCCCACCCTCCCCCACTCGGCACCCTGGTGGACCCCCAGTGCAAGACACAGCTTCTCTCCGCGTCACAGACGTCCTGGGGGCTTTGTGGCTGAGCGAGGGGACGCATCGGGATCTGCGTTTGCTCTGGTTTCGCTTGGCGAGAGTCAGCCCCTTCGCCAGCTTCCCACGGGCCCAACCCGCCCCAGGGCCAGGGCCAGGGCCTCCTACAGGCAGGACGCCTGAGATCCGCCATCGGTGATGAAGCGGGCGTGGTCCCCGTCTAGTCCTCCGCGATGGGCAAACCACAAAGCGACTGCCAGGACTGGCGCCTGGGAACACCTCACTCAGGAGTGAAGGGTCGCCCACCCTAAGAGACCATTTGACGACGGGCCTCACCCTCGGAGACAGCATGGAGGGGCCTGGAGAGTATTATGCTACCACACGAGCCAGAGAAAGACACGTGTCACATGATCGCACTCATGAGTGGAACCTGAAGGACAAAATGAACAGAGGGACAAAGAGCCTGAGCTATGGAAGCAGGAAGCAGCATAGCAGAGCCTGGGGGGAGGGTGGGCACGGAACATCTGTGCTCATGTGCATGAACCGTGGGCACAGACAGCAGCATGGCGAAGACCTGGTTGGAGCAGGGGGTGAGTAGAGGGAGGCCAAGGGGAGAAAAATGGGGGACACCTGTAATCCTGTCAACAGTAAACATTTTTTTAAAAGAGATCATTGTGCCCTAGCTGGTGTGGCTCAGTGGGTAGAGCGTCTGCCTGCAGACCAGAGAGTCCTGGGTTCAATTCGGGTCACGGGTGCATATCTGGGTTGCAGGCTGGATGCGGAGGCAACCAATGACGTGTCCCTCTCACGTCGATGTTTCTCTCTGTCTCTCCCCCTCCCTCCACTCTCTCTAAAAATCAGTGAGGAAACGTCCTCTGAGGATGAACAAGTAAAAGAGATCATGGAGACGTGATGCCCGAGGTCTCCCCTGTGCACATCGCAAAGGCTCGCGAAGACGAGTCCCGTGTCCTCCTGATGTCTCCCACAATGCCTCGCGTGCAGGCCGTGTTACTTCCCTGAATTGTTAAACCTCTTCCTCTAGTGACGTTTCCCTTTCTGTCCTCCTGCTTTTCACAGTTCTTGCTAGATTTCACTCTAGGCTCACAGGTCACCCATGAGTTAGGGTGACAAAGAAAACCGCTGGTTCTTAAAAATTAAGCCTGGGAGTATTTTCATTCTATTAGGAAGCCACAAAGCTGTGTTCTTGTTCTTTTTCTCGCTTTTTTTCTTTTTTCTTTTTTGACTAAGAAATGAATTCTGCATCCTCAGGAGAGGCTATCAGAGAGTGGTTTCCAGACCGCCGATGGCCCCCGCATGCCCCCGAGTGGCCCCAGGCTGGAGGCTTGGAGTTTGCAGGTTTATAATAAGACACCATCTGTGGCCGACACGATCTCATAATCCATTTATGATGGTCGGTGAAACCCGAACATGACTTCAAGGGCGCACCTCGCGTGCCAGTGCTTCTAAATTGTACGTGAGTCTTTTTTTTTTTTAATACATCTTTATTGATTTCCGAGAGGATGGGAGAGGGAGAGAGAGAAACATCCACGATGAGAGAGAATCATGGATCAGCTGCCTTCTGCTCACCCCACCCTGGGGATCATAGGGACGTGATCAACCCCGAGCATGGTTCCTGACCGGGAATCAAACCCTGACCTGGTTCATAGGTCGCTGCTCGATCACTGAGCCGTGCTGGCCAGGCATGTATTGGAGTCTCATGCTGAGCAAACGTGGACAGAAGAGGGGCCACCAATTTCCCGTTGAGCAGCTGACCTCAGGGTGGGTGCCGCTTGAGAGCCTGGGCAGGAAGGGTTGAAATCCCCCCGGGACGTTCCCGCCTCACTCTCTCCCTGGAAACTGAAGGTCTGCTGTTGACTCACGGCCTGTGGTCAGACAACCCTCTTGGAATCTAAGAGGACAACAGCCATCCGCCCTCAGGAGTGAAGGGTAGAAACCAAGAACCCAGAGTCCCGGGCGCTTGCCGGCACGTTGCCAGCATGGGCCTGTGTTCCACCTGTCGGTGGTCCTCACAGAACGCCCAGTGGCCAGCGCTGCAGGGCGGGACCTGCCTGCCCACTGCCCTGCGGCCCTTGCTGAGACGGCCCAGCTGCGGTGACTCAGTGGTTGGGCGTTGCCCTATGAACCAGGAGGTCACGGTTCGATTCCCCATCAGGGCACAGGCCCGGGTCGCAGGCTCCATCCCCAGTAGGGGGCGTGCAGGAGGCAACTGATCCATGATTCTCTCTCATCATAGATGTTTTCTGTCTCTCTCCCTTCCTCTCTGAAATCAATAAAAAATATATTTTAAAATAGAAGGTACATGACGAAGGCCAAGTGTGCAGCGAGCCAATAACCAAGCTAAAAGCAGACTTGTGCCCCTTGCCCACTTCAGATACGTAGACTCTAACTACTGGTCACACGCCTCCCCGGGGGCGGTAATGGCCTTGTCGAAAAATAGAAGTAGACGGCATTACTCACTGCGGACTGTTTCCCAGGCGCTCTGCATGCGCTTTCCCTGGAATCTTCACAGCTCCACTCATTCTGGACGGGAAGCCTGGAGCTGGGACTGGAGGGGACACCCCTGAGGCCACACGGAGGACAGGTGAGGGGCAAGGGGAGCTCAGGGGGCCGCGCCCTGACTCCGTCTCACCGCCTTGTCCTTCTTCCTCCTCCAAGTAGGTCACACAATAGAAGAAAACTGCAGAGGTGACTTCTCCTAGATTTCTTGTCAGAAAGACATCACAGGTCAACATGTTTCATGCTTTAACTCTCTTCAAAATACTCCGCACACTCCCATCTTTCTTCTTCCTTCTGGGCCCATCACACCCACATGGGTGGCAAAGCCTAGCACCCCTGGGAGAAACCCCGCCCGTGGAAACCCTGGGCTCCTCAGAGAGCAGTGACTTGACGGGGCATGAATCTAGTCTCCTGCCCCTGGCAGCCAGCCAGCCTGGGCGATAGATGGCTCCACTGGGCTTTGTACACTAAGTGACCCTGGAAAGTTGTAACACAAATATTTGCATTGGAAAATCACGTACTCCCACTGCACTCGTGATCTCGGAAGCGTGTCCCCGCACACGGCGAACGACCTCCCCCGTCAAGGACAGAGGACGCTGGAGAGGCCAGCAGAGGTGCACGGGAGCAGGCCTGCGGGCCGCCACACTCCTGGAAGTTCATCCAACGGGAAGCCATCCATGTGGTCATCGACACTCCCACCAAAGCACACGCGTGTCAGGGACACGATCAGTTCCCACTCAGGTGGCTCACAGCCCCCATGCCGTGACGCTGGGCGGGCACAGGAAGGAGGGGAAATCTTCCCGGGGAGGCATCAGGCGTCCGTCTCACAGCCAACGGCCGAGTGCTGGTCCCTTTAACCGGCCACACACGCCCTCCCCACGAATGAGGGTCCTCTCATCTTAATGAGTGTCTCGTTGCTAAGGAGGAGGCTCCGTCCCTTACCTGGTAAGAACAGCTGTGTGTCCTGAGAGACGAGCAGGCTGCGCTCCTGGACAATCCAGGGAACTGGGCGCAAGGCATCAGACGCACCAATTAGCAGGTGCCCGGGCGTGTTAGCTAGTGGACACCATTCTGCGCAACATGGGGGCCCAGATTGGGAGACCGTTGGTGATCACCTCTTCTACAAAAACACACATGGGCCCTGGCCAGTTTGGCTCAGTGGGTAGAGTGTCAGCCTGTGGAGTGAAGGGACCCAGGTTCAATTCCAGTCGAGGGCACATGCCCAGGTTGTGGGCTCAGTCCCCAGTAGGGGGCGTGCAGGAGGCAGCTGGTCAATGATTCTCTCTCATCATTGATGTTTCTCTCTCTCCCTCTCCCTTCCTCTCTGAAAACAATGAAAATATATTTTTAAAATGTACATGGTATTATCAACCTCACATAGTCCTCCACAGAATGAAATATTAATGTACTCCGCTGTCTTGTCTTACATAACCCTCATCAGTCATGAGGTAAGCATTACTTTTCACAACCTGGCGGACCTAGAACGGAACCTTGGGGGATCGGAGTCCCGCGGTGTCAGGCAGCAGGCAGGATTTGAGTTAAGGTCTGAAGACAGGGTCTGTGCTCACCTTCAAGTAAGTTCACACACTTCAAGATCAAAAACAAGTGTTTGTCCCATGCGTGGGTGAAGGAATATTAGTAAGCGTGTAAAGACATGTGCGTGCCTACATCACGTGTGCGCCAATTCACACTGCAGAAACTCTAGTACCTGTCACAGCCAGTGGAGCCGGGCTCGGGAGTTACCACCCATAACCACAGAGTCGAAGAATGAGAAGAAGCTCATGCACTTCGATCCTACGCTCAACATGAAGCTGAACCGGAGGCGTAAGGGGCTGGGAGGGCTGGAGAGGCATCAGGTATGAGTGACCCTAAACCAGCATCCCCAAGGAGAGAGAGAGAGAGAGAGAGAGAGAGAGAGAGAGAGAGAGAGAGGAAGAGACAAGGAGGGGGATGAGAAGGAGGGGGAGGAGGAAAAGGATGGGGAGGAGGTTGTATTTACAGCTCCTGTGTTAAAATAACTCAGAAGGAAACAAAGATATTTCCAGAGTGGAAATAGTTGTTTTCTGGATCCATCGCATGGTTGAATTCGGTGTTCCTCTTTTTAACTCAGTTGAGCCCCCATTTTACATTCTGTTTCTTGCATGTGTTTAGAGTGAGGCAGGTGAGAGCCTGCTGGATAGATTGAAGCTTATGAAAGCCACTCTCCTGCCTTCGCTCCGCGTAGGCCTGTGCGCTCTCCTGATTACCGCAAATGACAGTGTTTGCCCCCACTCTGTCTTTAATCAGATTTGAGCAATTCTGTTTAGTTTTAAAAAATCGAATGGCGTTTTCCTCCCTGCGCTTCCTACGAGGAGTGGACTCTGTGATCCCAGCCGCTCCCCAGGAGAGAGTTCCCTCCTCATGGTCCGAGGCCCTGATTGTTTAGTTTCTGGAGGCTGGGCCGGGCCCCATGGGGGCAGCTGCACTACTCGGCTGATTTCTTACCTGCCGGGTGAGACTCCTGTGTAGACGAGGACATGGTTTAAGAGGAATTATCTCCTGTTTTTAATAGGTCACACACTGAGCCTCAAGCTCCAAATTCAACAGAAAATCAAGCTAATTGTTCATTTCTTCCAGGATATCCCTGAAGGGTAATTGAGTCTGCAGGGCAAGGTCCTAGCAGGAGGCCAAATCATTAAGTTGAAGGAAATGCACTTCTTGTTCACCATTCCAACTGGAAAGGGTTTGTTTTTCCTAAGTGTGATGAGCTCATAACCCCGCAAGCCTTTCACACAAAAGATGAAGGCCCCTCCTTCCCTCCCCCCAGCCTGTTTTGAAGTTGATTGTCAAAGCAACACAAGTTATTAAGTTGAAGTATTCTCAACCAAATCAGACTCTTCCCACCCAATAAGTCAAGTTCTTCTCCATCCGTTGGGTTAACCCCTCCCCTGAAGATGTGGCCGGGAAACATGGGCAGCTCTGTAACGTTCCAGCCGATGATTTCCGCAGTAGACACTCGTGTTCTTCACGACGTTCATCTATTGCGTCTGCCTGTCCTGTGAGTCACCCTCCCCAACAATCGAAAGGATGCCCACCCCAAACTCCTGATTCAGTCAGAGCCCTTTATTTCCTGTGGTTAAAGAGATTTCAGCCCAAAACACGATAATATATAGTCTCTCATAAGAGCATCCCGACCCAGCCGGGCGTGGCTCAGTGGCTGAGCGTCGGCCTATGAACCAGGAGGTCAGGGTTGATTCCCCGGCAGGGCCCAGGCCCGGGCTGCAGGCTGGATCCCCAGTGGGGGGCGTGCAGGAGGCAGCCGGTCCATGATTCTCTCTCCTCATTGGTATCCCTCCCTCCCTCCCTCCCCCTTCCTCTCTGGAATAACACACGTATATGCCATCTTTAATGTAACAGTTACAACCCCCACTTCATGCTGTGCCGTGAAGACTCTGAAGGCGCCTGAGAGCTGGGGAGAGTGTCCCCCAGGGGGGGAGGGGGTCACCCCCACTCACTGCTTATCCCTTGCCACCCCAGTCTCTCATTTGTAAATTGCTGCATCGGTCTGCACACGTTGGGAAACGACTGCTTTCCTGCAATTTCCGGAAGCTTCTGCTGAAGTGTTCCGTTGAGTATTAGGGGGAAATTCTATGTTAAAAACGACCCCCGAATCCTAAAAGCCCGCGGCACCGTATCCCACCCCGGGCGATCCGGCTTTATGGAACGGCGTGACGTGGGCCGTGTGAGCCACGGTCGGCCTGGCCCAGTGCGTGCCCCCAAATCGTCAGCCTGAGGGGCTGGTGTCTGTGGGGGGGCTCTGACCCCCATGTCATCTCAGGTAGGATCGACGGGACCGTCTGAGGCAGCGCCAGCTTGAAGGAGAACCGCTTTCCAGAAGGTACTGATGTATGGCGTCTGTGCTTCGGCCTTGTCCCCATCGCCATCGCAGTGCGCCGTCCCTCCCGCGGGCAGTCGAGTGGGTGAGTCCAGGCAGGTCCCACGTGCCCTCAGCAAACCAGCGGGAGGGGTGCCGCAGCCGTCGCCCCGGAGCGAGGAGGACAGGCACCTGCAAAGGGATGGGCTTGGCAGACCAGGGGACAGGCGTGTGTCCCCCGAGGCCCCTGCCCGACGGCTCGGGAAGGTGAGCTGCCGGGAGGCACGCCTCCTGTGCTAAGGCCTCACAGTGAGAGGCAGCGCCCCCTGCGGGTCGTGGGCTGCCCCGCCTCGTCTCGGGCGCTGGGCGAGCCTCCACACGGCTTTCTGGGCACTAAATTGGCCGCATTGACGGGGAAGCGGGTTGGTCCCCACTGTGTCCCCGGACATGCCTCAGGCCCTAGACCCGATGCATCATGGGACAGTTTCCAGACGTGCGTGGACACTGGGCATTCGCCCGGCGCCCCGTGTGCGCGGTGAGCAGGAGCCGGGATGCGGTGCACAGCTCTCGGTCTGTTTAGAAGCGGTGACGACGGAGGACGGTTGGGAGGGTTCCACGGGACCCACACGTGGCAACCAGCTCCACGGGGAGACTGACCCCACTGACCGCCTGCAAGGGCACCGTGTTCGGGCTCAGGTTTCTCCCGGTGGCGAGAAGGAAAGCTGGCCCGCACCCCGTCAGCCTCGCCGCAGCCCGGCCGGCCGCGGGCAGGTGTGTGTGTCTGTTTCCTTGTCGTCGGGTCGGAAGGAAGCATCTTCCCCAATTAGCCGTGTCAGTGCCGGCTGCTCGCGGCTCACCTGCGCCTGCCAGGGGTCACCGGGAGGCGACAGGTCCCCGCGCCTCCATCTGTGGCTCTCGTCATTTTAATTGAAAGTCAACAAACGGAGCGTTTCCTGCGAGCACTTCTTGCAAAAGGTCTTCCTAATTGCGTGCACTTGGCCGGCCAGGCGTGCTCGCAGCGGCCTGGCTTTGTTTGGTGTTTTTAATGCTTGTGATGAGCTGCTTTTGATTAGAAGCATTAGGAAGAAGTGACATTTTAGCATAAACAGGCGGGGGTGGGGGGGCACAGGCCCGGGTGGCGGGCTTGGCCCCCAGTGGAGGGGGGGGGGGTGTGCAGGAGGCAGCCGATCCATGATTCTCCTCATCATGGATGTTTGTATCAACCTCTCCCTCCCCCTTCCTCTCTAAAATCAATAAAAATAGATTTAAAAGGAAGAAAGAAACGGCCAGGAGAACTCGCTTTAGGATGTGACCGTTCCAAGGGGCCTTCCGAGTGGCCAGGAGGTTTCCTGTCCCGTCTCCACAGGCGACCTGTCCCACGGGCCAGGGGTCAGGGCCGCGTGTGGTGCGCCGGGCAGGTCTCCGCCTCCGTGCCCTCTGCCTCCTGGAGGCCCGCGGATTTGGCTGCGGGGTGGGCCCAGGACACAGTGAGCATGGCAGTGGGCGATGTCTGTGTGGCCTCCGGCAGCAGGGAGAATGCTGGCTCTCTGTCCAGCTGGATCCCTGGAACCTGGCATATTGGTGAGTGAGACCCACTCACCCTCGACTCTGGGTCCCAGGCCCAGCCCTAAGTCGCCCAGTTTTGCACGCCCCACGGGTGCCTCTGAGCTGCGTTCAGTTCCCATCCTGCCCCTGGGGCCACACAGGTTCGTGTCCCTAAAATGTGAGCAGAGCTTCTCCATCAGCCGTGGCTCCACCCCTGGAGGGCTCTCCCTCCACAGAGAGCCCACACGCAGTGTGTGTGGGGACAGCCCCCCCGAGAGCCGTCATGATGCGTCCTTAGCACCTTACGGTGTTAGCCAGCCTTCCACGTAGACTTGTTTCTCCCCGTTCAGCTCGGCTGGCTCCTTGGTGCCAAGTACTTCACCCTTATAAGCAGGATGGTGTGTGTGTGTGGGGGGGGGGGGAGGCGTCTTCGAGGGAGGCGCTCAGAGTGCTCAGGGGGAGCGGCCGAGGGAGGAGCGGGAGCAGGATCTGAGGCAGCCTCCACCCCCATATAGGGCTTCCCTCCCTTGATGCTGACATCCCCCCACCTCAGCCCCAAGGTGAACTCAGAGAGAGGAGGGACGGAATCTGGGCCCTCTCACAGCTGAGGCTGCTTTCAGTTGAATTAAAGGTGACGCAGCGAAAGGTCAGAGAGCACATGGTCAGAGAGCGCATAGCCAGCCCGCCCCGGGGAGCGCAGTTTAATTGCAGTTTTAAACCATAATCCAATCAGCTCAGGCTGAGGAGCGCCTACTTACTGTCAGGGAGGAGGGTGTGCAGATAGACAGACGGCTCCGAGGGCTGCCCTCCCCCTGCCAGGCTCCTACCAGGAGGGCCCTGGGCCTGGGACAGGCAGGTGGGCACCATGGGATCAGGGGGCAGATGTGAGAACTCGGCCTCAGGTTTGGGTTTGGGTTTGGGCTTGGGTTTGGGTTTGGTTTGGTTGGGTTTGGGTTTGGGTTTGGGTTAAAAACTGGGACTTTCAAGGGAAAGTTTCACAGCTCTGCAGGGCAGAGAGATTTTAAGGGCTCTGTCCCCTGCTGTGCTGAATTAAGGATTCTTTCGGGAAATCCTCCCTTCAGGTCCCAGCCTCCGGGAGGGAGGCATGCTAAGGTGACTGAC
>PVJC01005651.1:0-58268 GCA_004026665.1 Murina feae
CCCCCTGAATGCATGAATTTCATGCACTGTGCTTCTAATAAGTATATAATTCCAAATCTAACTTGGGGGGATAGCTGTAAGATAAATTTCCAGGGAGAATACATTCAAAACCTATTATTCTCCAAAGAATATTTCTGATCTTCCCTCTACTATTTCCTTTCAATGTCATTAACCCTCCTCTTATCCAGGTGTCAGTGCCCTGTCCGGCTGAAAGGACATAACCTCAGAGTCCATGTGGAGGTGACCAACAGGCTTCTGAAGAGTAACGTTTCCCCATTTCAGAGTCACATCCTTGTACCCTATTTTCAATAATTGCTGAATAAATAGCATCTCGAAGACCTGGATGAGCTCTACAGAAACCTTGAAGAGCTTGCTGTTCCTTTAAATAACACACTAGAACTCCTGCAGAAAAAGCACTGTCGGCTGCAGTTCTCAAAGTTAACTTCCCGTTCCTGAAGCTGTTGATATTCCGTGGAAAATGGAAGAAGCACATTTTTAAGTCAAAGGAGGCAGAGGCGGTTTGAAGACAACAAACACTCCGTGGTGCGCGGAGCCCACCATTTCTCAGAGATGAGGCTGTGCATTTCAGCACCGTCTGTGTTTTCCCTTCAAACAATGCATTTCTGCCAGCAGTCTGTTTTGTGCCGAAGACTCTGAAAGCTAATTAAAGCCATATTGAATGGTTCAGACCCAAACGCAACAATGGTGAATTTTCAGAATGTTTTTGTGTTCAGGGTTTAAATGTTTCCAAGGAGAAAATGTGTCACCTCATCAATGCACCCCGTCTGGCCTTCATTGATAACAGAAGCATCCATCCCGCTGAAGGAAGACTCAGAGGATTCAAAATCAGATATTTGACATGAAAACACATCAAGTTTATTATTTTTCTAATGTAGTTCCTATATCAAAAGAAACTGGGATTTTTGATAAATTTAAGACAGTTGATTTTATCTGCCTTGCTACTCATTTAAGAAGTTAAAATAGGGTCTACTTTATTAGGAAAAATAGATTAAGTTTTATACATGTTCGCTGTGCACAGTGGTTCTAAATTAGGTAAAATGATCAGCTGGAGTGGTGTGTCTAGGGGTACAATGTAGTGAAATGAGAATGTCACAGCCAGAAATCATTAGGCTCCTAAATTAATTCTCACTAAGCCATTGTCTGGGTCCAGAAACCAAGTGGAAAAAACATCTTGTTCATCGAAAATGTCACGACTGTACTTTTCCATCTGATATCAGTCATTTATTCTTTAAGTCTCCAAATTCCGTTATTACCCAGTAATCATCTTTCACTTAACGGGAGTGGCTGAAACCATGTTTCTACTCATCTCCAGTAACCATTTAGCTGGAGTGGGAGGCAAAGAAGGCTGAGAAGGAGGGTATCTGCTCCACTCAAACTGGTGTCCAGTCATCAACAGCTGTCTCAGGCTCTGGACTTCTTGCACTGCATCCCGGAGAAGCAGCTCCTCCAGCTGAGGGTCTTCCTACAGGCCCCTCTGCAGCTAAGCTATGAAAGTCTAGTTGCTCCTCCCCTGCCAAACAATGACTTCCAGAATTCGCTTCGACACCCTGACTCCTATTACTTCCGGACGAGCGCTGACCCATTCGTTGTGGGACAGTTCCTCATGACTCCCACTGCTCTGGCCTTCACCACGGGTTGGGTAATGCCTGGTATGTTTCCATCAGATTTCCTAACAGCCCCAGCTCCCCTGCATCTTGCTTAAGGAAACAGGATGTAGGCCGGCTCTTGTGGCTCAGTGGTTGACCATCGACCTGGGAACCAGGGGGTCATGATTTGATTCCCAGTCAGGTCTTATGCCCGGGTTCTGAGCTCGATCCCCAATAGAGAGCATGCAGGAGGCAGTCAATCAGTGATTCTCATCATTGATGTTTCCAACTCTCTCTTCCTCTTTCTGAAATCAAATAAAATAAAGAAATGAGTTGTATACCATGAGTGTGCAATTAGTCACCCACTGAGACCTCTTTTTTCTCTGGCACCTGCTATTCAGTAATTCACATCAACTGCCAAGCACACATTATTAGGAAGAAAGTGACACTTTCAAATTCCTTCTCTCTACCCAAACCTTTCAGCCTGGAGGTCTGGTTCAGTCATCTTTGTATTCCAGACTCACAGGGCAGGGGATGTTCACTGCTGGCAGAATTTTATGTTACAAGTTACATCCTATACTAGAGGCCTAGTACACAAAATTCATGCACTGGGGCAGGGGAGGAGGTGGGTTACCTGAGCCCAGCCTGTGCCCTTTTGCAGTCTGAGAGCCCTCGGAGGATGTCAGACTAATGGCTTAGGACCGCTCACTATCAGTCGGACATCCTTAGCACTGCTGTGGAGGCGGGAGAGGCTCTCACCACTGCTGCTGCACTCACCAGCTGTGAGCCCAGCTTCTGGCTGAGCAGCTTCCCCTGTGGGAGCTCACTAACCACCAGGTGGCAGCTCCCGCATTGAGCATCTGCTCCCTGGTTATTAGTGCGTGTCATAGCAACTGGTCGTTCTGCCATTTAGTTGATTTGTATTTTAGCCTTTTATTTTATAAGATTGTTCAAGAATTCTGTTTAAGTTACATCCTGTTTATGAGAGTGGGTAAGAAGGACACCCTGTACAACAGGTGTCATTCCTCTGCATGTGCAGTGAGCTGGGGGTATTATAGATACTTGATGCTAAACTACAGAAATCTATAAGGAACTTCTCAAACCTGTGAATTACTGTTTTCATGTCCAAAGGCTAACACACTGGCACCAAATTAGCAAAATTAATCAGGAGACCAAAAATATATTTTAAGGATAATGCTCATGTAGTTTTAAAATTATTTTTTAGTGTTCTAATGATAATCTAACAAATATGACATCTTCTCAGTTCTCCCCATAAAAAGCAAGAACATTACTAGTTTACTGATGTTAAAACAAATTCATTGCATTTTATATTTTTCCAATTATTACCTGCTTAAAAATTCCATGTTCTGAAATACCATTTCTAGCCATTGCAAATTTTTCAATCAAAATTTAAAAGCCCTATGTATTGACTTATTGTCTTATCGAACACATAGGTTCAACTTTTTTTTTCTTACACAAGTCTCTCTCTCTGCTCACTTAAGTCTTCATGATCTTTCAATTTATAAGTAACAGGTCATCAGCAGCTCTTCCCTAACATTTATCTCAGTGAAACACGGTGTGCTCACTGCTGTCATGCTATCATTTGTTCTAACGAAAGATAGAGCCAGTTTCAAAAGAGCTAGAATGGGTGGGTTCCTTGCGAGAGTGGTCCCTTCGTGGGGTAGGAGGAAAAACGTGTTTTGAACAATGGAGTATCAATTGCAAAGTCAGAACTCCCCACCCTCACTTGTTCTGTTTTGGTCTGTGTCTTCTTGAAAAGTCTGAAATAAAAATGCTAATGAATTTTTAAAGGTTAATAGTTGCCTAAGTGGTCCATAAAATAGAAACTTAAACACAGCAGCTTGCAAAATTTAATGAGAGGGCAAGCACAAGTTCACCTTGTCTTTTTATCTTCCTTCGCTGTGTCATCTGGAGACCTGTAAGTGTCAGAAGACGATTATATCAATAGCAGGATTCAGCGGCCTGGGCCCAGAGCAGATTAAACGGTGCAACCCCGGTGCCCCTGGGTGTTGACGTGGCAGAGTATATAGGCCTCACTCAGAGGACAAATGCATATTCCCCATGTCTGGGGTATCATGAGGATAACTAGCGGGATCTGATGTCTATCCATCATTTTTACATCTGCCGCCTAATGGATGCTCAGAAAACTGAAGTCTTTATAGCTATCCAAACTCTAAATCCCTTAAGAACCGAGACCCCATAATGACACTAAGTGGACCATTTGGTTTTATTTTCCCCTACTAGAGATGTTGGAACATATGAAAATAATTATTTTAATGGCAATAATAACCCACCGAGCTAAATGCTGTAAAACATGGCAATGTCAAAATTATGCATACAACACATTAATTTTTAATATAATCCTCGATCAGTGGTCGTCAATTGTACGCTCCACTCAAAACCCTCCTCCCCCCAAAAAAACTCAAGTAGAATTGCCAGACTTACAACTAAAATGTAGAATTCTTAGTTGAATTTGAACCTCAGATAAACATTTTTTTTAGTATAACTCTGATCTATGCAATATTTAGACTGTGTCTCAATATATGTTTTCAAAACACAGTTTTTGGTTATCTGAAATTCAAATTTAAGTGGGTATTCTGCATTGTTATCTGGCAACCTTTGAACCACAGAAGACATTTGACAATGTCTTGAGACATTTTTCATTTCCCAGCTGGAGAGGGAGGTGGGTAGAGGCCGTAGATCCTCCCACACATTCTACAGTGCACAAGCCATCCCCTACAGAAAGGAATATTCAGCCTCAATTGTCAATGGTGCTAAACTTCAGAAGTCCTGACCTAGATTATAAGAGGACATTTATCGTGTAACCATTAAGACCCGTTTTTACCCTGTTTTGGATTTCACGTTATTCTGCTCTTAGCGTAGATTCTAGCTACTTCTAGAAATCAAGTGGTTATAAAGATGGCAGTAAATAGGGGAGCAGTGGTCCCTCACAGTAGGAATGTCAGTGCCCATGGGGTGAGGGTCCCCACAGGGCAGGGGTGGGGGGTTCGGCGAGCCTGCAAACAGCCATCAGCCCCTCACCCAGCCTGGCCAGGCACACCAGCAGATGGACATCCCCGGAGGGGTCCCAGACTGTGAGAGGGCACAGGCCTGGCTGAGGGACCCCCCTGAGTGCACAAATTTTTGTACACCGGGCCCCTAGTTTACAAGTAAATGTACATTTCTCGGTTGCCTAGTTCTTCCACCAGGAAGTGCCATCTTAAAGGGTTAGGTTTCTGTTGCATAGTAAATGCTCAGTAAATTTCTCCTGAATAAATGCACTCACTGGAAGCACCATCTTATTCCCCAAATAGTCTCCTTTTTATTTGTGCCTTATGTTGGCAGACAGTGATTTCATAGGGCAGCCATCAAAGTCAGAAAACCGGTTCCTCAACTTGATCTCATACTTTCAACTGGTCACAAAACTTTTACAAATTTTTCTTTGAATACCCCATTCTCTCTATGACCATAGATATTATCTTTGCTTATGGCTAAATATTTATTATCTATGAAACGAGATCTTTTTGTTTCCTGTGTCACCTGCCTCAGATGCATCCGTGAATCATGTGCCAGACTAGTCTTTCTACTGCTTTGCTTAGTCCTTGATTAAAATTAATATCCCCTTTGTCTTTCTAAACTCCTCAGAATGACACTCACAACATTTTGTTTTATGGTCTCAGGCTCTCCAATCTTCTGTCTCAATCCTGAGGATATTGTTTCAGACGTACTAAATGATTTGCAGACGGTTTCCAAAGCAGCAATTGCAATCTCTTAACTTTAGCACACACTGTTCCTGTAAATCCAATACTCCCTCTTCACCTGACAAAATTATATGGTTTTCCATAATCAGCCCACTTACTCACTTACCCTCTGGAGAAAAAAACAACAGCAACTCAATAAAGATGTCTTTAGTGTTACTTTATCAAATCTCCCAGGCCATTTCATGTGACCATGCTCTGTAGCACGTGGTACATACCTTTATGCTGACCCAGAGCATGCTAGCTGGCACGCATTTGTTTGCCTCTATGCTCTCCACTACCCTCCAGATGTGAAATCTGTGAATGTTTTTCATCAATGTATCCCTAAAGCCCAGCTCAGAGCCTGAGGGTAGATGATCAAAAGTATTTTCTGGTAAAGAAAATGCAACCTGCACAAAATGATACTATCCCTGAGGGACAAAAGGTGGGGGGGGGGGAAGATGACCAGGATGACCCTGCTCACAGGTGTGTAGACAGTGGAGAGAATGATCTGGCCGCAGGTTGCTCAAATGTAACATAAATGTGCTTTGATGCCCAAACTGGCTTAGAGATGCAGGTAATCAGAGGGCCTGGTCCTACCAAGGATGCTTCAGGGTTTTTAGAATACTAGAGGCTAGTGCATGACATCTGTGCACTCAGTGTGGTGGGGGTGGGTTTCCCATAGATCTGCCTGTGCCCTTTTGCAGTTCAAGAGCCCTCAGGAGATATCTGACTGACGGGATAGGCCCACGGGAAGCGGGCCTATCCCGTCAGTCAGACATCCTTAGCACTGCTGCGGAGGCAGGCCACTAGGCTCATCAGCCATTAGCCCAGCTTGTGGCTGATTGGTGAACCCCCTCTGGAAGCTCACTGACTACCAGGGGGCAGCTCCTGCATTTGAGTGTTTGCCCCTTTGTGGTCGGTGCACGTCATAGTGACCGGTTATTCTGCTGTTCAGTCAATTTGCATACTACCCTTTTATTATATAGGATATCTTCAGGGATAAATTTTCCAGAGGCTGTTTTATCTCTCTATAGAAATGAGATTGAGATAATTAAATAAACAAAAGGTATTAACTAAGCTGTCATCTTTGTCCCCTCCATCAGCGTCTCACCTAGCTGTGATCCACTGGAAATCAGTGCTGCCTGAGGTCTCTGGTTTTTTTAAAGAACTCACACAATAAATTATTGAAGCTCTGAGTTATGTTTTCTCATCCTTTTCTTTCTCCTGAATTCATAAAAAATAGAGAAAACATGGAGTCTTAGATGAAAAGCAAAGTGCCAGACAAAGCAATTCTGTTTTATTCTATTTTAATTTTCTTTCAAGTTTGCTACATAAAGCACATCATTCCTGTGGACATAAACATGGATTTTAAAAGCTTCCTTTTTAAGGTCTGAGGCTACAAGCAGTAAGAGGAAGCAGAAACTGTTCACAAAAACAACAAACTTAAAGAACAATAATGTTGAAATGTTAAGGTAAATTTAATCATTTGGATAAAAATAGAAAACTTAAATATGACAGTATTGTGTCATTCTGTTCTCTAGAAAGGCATAAAAAGCAAAACTCTAAGACATTTTTTATTTTCCCCATTATACACATAGGGAAACTGAGAAAACAGATGTAAATAACTTTAACCTCGCAAATATTACATTTACAAATTCAAATTGACTCAGTGAAAATAGAACATGTTTAATGAAATACCGAGACAGTATTGAACAGAATTTATGAATATTTAAGCATAATAATGTGTACATGTGCACATATGCATGTATCACACGTATATGCATACACATGGGAGCTGTCCTGAAGAAACATGAAAGCAAATGTTCAAATGCATTTCCCACTACTGTCTGTTCATGTATTTAATGCAAAGGATTCCTGCACTTGGATCCATTGTTTTCTACTCATCTGCTTAAATCGACAATGAATTGCTCTCTACTTTGCAGTCCCCCAGGTAGCAGGCTCATGTGCATCCCTGAAGTCATCTGCGAACTTTCCTCTTAAAGCTCTCTAAATAGCAACCTCTGTAATTTTTTTAAGTATAACTGGAAAAAATGTGAGGACAAAAGCAGAAGATAAAGCAGCGAGAAAACAGATGTGAACCAAGTGTGTGGTTGCCTACCTCTACAACACAGCCTTGCTTGGCCTCACTGTATGTCTCATTTTAGAGTTGCAAAGTCTCTGATGCATGAAGTCTATTTGTAGACTATCACATTCATTGGTGATGCTTTATAAATAATAAATGAAAGCAATAATAAATAAAAATGTATGAGACTATCTACTAGAAGCTGATAAAAAAAAAAAACAACTTTAAAAATCATTAGACCCAACAGAAATGCTAGCAAGAGAAAAAAAATATTTTGTAAATAACTTCAAGGAGTAAAACAAAATTGCAAGATTTATTTTTTCATTTGAGCAAAATTTGTATACGGTGAAATGGTGTATCTTTACAACTGGATGAGTCTTAATAAATATACATACCTGTGTGACTCTAGGGGAGGAAAAGGAAGATTTCTTTTACCCTCGTAACTTCTGTCTGGACTGACAATCAAATGAACATGAAACAGATTAGCAAGAGAAAATGACCAAGTTTAACATGCAGGCAAATATTGGGGCGCCAGAGGATAAGGGACTGGAAGATCTGGCAAATAAGGCTAACAAGCCATCCTGAGCTAAGGATGGGGAGCTGGGGGGAGGGGATTGTGGTTTGCAACTTCGGTTAATGAACATATAATAAATCACTGAGTAATAACATCTGTGCCTGTGTGTGTGTGTGAAGGCCTGGGTACCTCTCAGTCTTAACTCCCCACTCCCCATTTGTATTAAACAGGGAGCTTGATTAAACAGAGCTGCCAAGTATAGCAAGCATTTTCTTCTGTCTTCTTAGACTCGGTCTTCATCTTTTCCTTCTCTAAATGTCTACGTGGTTGCTACTCGTCTGCTGACATTGTCGGTGAACGCAATGAGGACGCAGTGCTATGCACTGCTGCGTGCATAGGGACAATTTTGTAAAGTTGCGTTTCCCATAACGAAGGCAGCCAAAAGTATCTCTGTATGGCCACAGAGGCATAAACTAATTAAATTATTTATAACAAGTGATTGCATTCTCACTACTTTGGTCACTTTATTTGAGTGACATACACAAATACAAATTGAACCTTGCCCAGTTTTTGATTATAATACTAGAGGCCCAATGCACGAAATTCGTGCTAGAGTAGGCCTTCCCCAGCTGCCGGCACTGACTTCCCTCTGGCACCCAGGACCCAGGCTTCCATCACAGCCCCAGCTTCGTCCAGAAGGTCATCTGGAAGGTCATCTGGGAGGATGGCTGGTCTAATTAGCATATTATGCTTTTATTATTATAGCTTGTGTGCACAGCATAAATAAGGGACATCTTATGTTTTATTGTGACTGATATGTATTCTTTTTTATCTATATGAGATGATAGATGTTAAAGCATTGTGTTAATCATTTCTCAATATATATGTCAAGTCGATACACCGTAAACTTACAGTGCTGTGTTTCAATTATATCTCAATGAAATGAAAATTACATATAATTTTATAATTACACTAGAGGCCTGGTGCATGAATTCATGCATGGGTGGGGTCTGGCTGGCTGGACTGGAGTGGGGTGGTTGGACACAGCCAGCCATGGGAAGGTTGGCCGGCTGCCCTGCCCCTGATAGGGAGTGGGGGAATTCGGGGGTGGGACCAGCCAGGGGCTGGGCCTCGGGGCAGTTGACTGGCCAGCCCTGCCCCCTGGTCAAACTCCTAGTCGAGGGGACAATTTGCATATTAGCCTTTTATTATATAGAATATTAAATTACAAGTATATAATTTAATTTACAGAATTTACTCACACTGAACAAATATTGGGCCCAAGACAATGTAAAGCATTCTGGGTAAACCACATTGATCCAACTTTGGACAAAGTGGAAATCATAATCACTTCTGAGAAGAAAAGGGCAGAGGCAATAGTTTAGAGCGTTTTGATTCCTTAATGGAATCTTGCTAAAGGAAAACCAACCTGCTACCATCAGGAGGAATTTAAGTGAATCCCAATGACAAGGAGGCTACATTTAGATTCTGTCCATCTAATGTTTAGATCCCATCATGTAAGCGAGATTGGAAGTTTTCTGGTATCAATAAAACATCGGAAGCTCGCAGTCACAACCTTTGAAAAGTAATACAACCAATGACAATGGAAGAAATTTTCCCTCCCAAATGTTAGATTGTGTAGTGTCCCTACTCATTCTCTTACCCGAAATAACCCCACTTAGCAGTTGTTCAGGAAAGAAACATATATGAGTCCCCTCCGGAAACCATTAGAGTTCTCTGCCCAGTTAAATGAGTTGTGTGAATTCAATTACTCTGCCAGTCACATTTCATGAATGTCCTATCAGTATCCCTCACTCTGTGGCACCCTACACCGAAGCTCTAATATGGGACTTGTTATCCATTTGGCAGTTGTTTTGTACTCATTCTTAAGATTCATGGGAAGAATGTCTGAGCTTTTCCACGTATTAAAATTATGCTCCATAGCCTGCTACTTTGATGCGTTATTACCCAGGCTCCTAGATCGTGGAGGAATATGTCCAAGGGGCTACCCAAGTCAGTAAATTAAGGCTTAACTGTTTAATTTCGAAGGGAATAGCAGAGGAGCCATTTTCTTCACTCATGATGTTAGGTTAATTTTCTGTGATCATATTTTAAAATGATGACATTTTTTATTCTGGTTTATATCAGCCCGATCCAGGCGGTCTCGTCTATCATAAAGGTGTTTAAGGCTAATAACGGATAGCAACTGGATAGGCTCCGAGATAGAATGGGGAGAAGGATCTGGAAGGCACTCACATTTGATCAATGCTGTAATAAAAATCTTTCGAACCTCAGATGTGCGGGGAGTGGGTGTTTAAATGGAGCAGATTTCATAAATGCGGGGGGCGATCTAAGTTAATGCAGAGGGCAGGCATTGCACTCTTTTGATCATGGTCCTAATTAAAAGAGGAGATAGCAAAGGTCGCCCCCTGGTGAAATGTGTCAAACACATGTGCCTCTGAAAGTTTGGAAACTTGACGGGGAGAAAGAAAAGAAGATGTCAGTAATGAAATGAATCTTGAACTTGGCAATGAGGGGAAATGTGATGCATTGAATGAACAGACACCTTGTTTGACTGGGAACCATCCTGGCTCCAATTTCTTGTCAAACATGTTCCCCCCGCTGCCGGAGAATGCTATTTCGTTTCTGATAGTTGAGCTTCAGTCTTTTGCTATTACACAACCGACGCCGTGGGCTGTCAGGGCTCTGCCGTCTCAATTGGCAGACTTATCTGTCTCCTGCAGGATCAGACAGAAATGTTTCTTATTCAGAGGCTGTTCCTCGGAAGACGGCAGCAGCCCCAGGAAATCGAGCACATTAGCTTCAAAGGGTCTGTCTGCCACCCTCCAAGAGGCCCCTCGCCAAGTGCCTTCCCATCACCTGCTCCTTGGGCGATGGCTCCTGCCTCTCCATGTGCATCCTGGCCTTCCATACAACCTTTAGCTGTCGCAGCATTTTAATGCTGTTTACATAAACGCAAGAACAAGCTGTGACTTTTCACTCAATGGGCGCCAGTTATTTCCTGGTAAACTGCAGAAACACCAGGGGAAGAGATGACAGACAAGGTGTCTCAGAGAAAATTAATGTTAAAAAAAATCAAAACAACAGCGTGAATGAGGATTTAATACCAATGGCCTGGGACTTCAAAATGGCGCTCACCTTTTAAAAAGTTTTGCATCTGGTGTGGCTCAGTGGTTGAGCATCGACCTAGGAACCACGAGGTCATGGTTCGATTCCCAGTCACGGCACATGCCCGGGTTGTGGGCTGCGCCCCCCCCCCAGTGTGGGGGTGCAGGAGGCAGCCAGTCAGTGATTCCCTTTCATCATTGATGTGTCTATCTCTTTCTCCCCCTCCCTTCCTCTCGGAAATCGATAAAAATATATACACTGAGTGGCCAGATTATTGTGACCACTTGATACTTGTAGGCAAATTAGCTATAATTTTGCGCTGAAGTTGCTAGAGGGCCAGACAATTATATGTAGGGAAGCAGGTTGTTTACCACAACACAAGTGATTTTCTTCTGAAGATAAGGGTAAACAAAGCGATTTAACAGCCTTTGAATGTGGGATATATATGTTTGTGTGTGTGTGTATACATGTATATGTATATCTATATCTATATATATACACACACTGAGTGGCTAGATTATTATGACCACCTGACATTTATAGGCAAATTAGCTGTACACTGCATCATATGGGATATGGAAGCCAAAGGCCTGTTTGAACACCTTTGCTGTCTGCAGTTACCAAGATAAAACATCTCTAATTTGCACAGGAGCACAAGGATTGGCCAGTCGAGCATTGGAAAAAAGTCATGTGGTCTCATGAGTCATGTTTCCAGTTGCATCATGCAGATGGCAGAGTGAGAATTTGCCAGAAAGCATGCAGCCCACATACATGAGTACAACCCTTCAAGCAGGTGGGGGTAGTGTTATGGTTTGGGGCATATTTTTCTGGCATGATTTGGGCCCTTTAATTCGTGTGGAACAACATCTGAATAGCACAACATACCTAAGTATCATTGCTGATCAGGTTCATCCTCTCATGTTGATGGCATATCCCAATGGAGAGGGCTTCTTCCAACAAGACAATGCACCATGCCACGGTGCTGGTATTGTGCAGGAGTGGTTTCAAGAACATGAGGGAGTCTTTACCTTGCTTAGGTGTCCCCCACCATCACCAGATCTCAATCCAATTGAGCATTTGTGAGACGAAGTTAAAAGAGCCATCAGGCAGCTGGCTCCACAACCATCAAATCTCACAGAACTGGGCAGTGCTATTCATCAGGCACGGTGTCAGATTCCTCCCGTCACCTTTCAACATTTCATGGAGTCAATGCCAGGAAGAATCGCTGCAGTATTGAAGGCAAAAGGTGACCCAACAAAGTACTGATGGGGTGGTCATCATAATCTGGCCACTCAGCGTGCGATGAAAATGTTTTAACCGGTAGTGGCAGTTATTAGTATTTACGGAGAGGTTGTGGGGGAAGTCATGCTGCTTTAGTTATTTGGAGGGGAATTGTGACAATAATGTCTGATCTTCTGAAAGGGTGCAAACTGCTCCCAAGGATCCTGTCTGCACCCCTTTCCTGCTTTGTCCTGCCCCTCCTCACCCCTCTCCTGCTTCCTCCCTAAAAATACCCAGGAAGGTACTAGTGGCGGAGGGTGGACATGTACGCACATGCATACTTCCTTTTCCCAGCAAACTGCAATGCCTGGTATTTATATGCCTCTAAAATTTTATCAAGTGCTTTATAATCTATTCACTGAATATTTTATTACTCCATAAAACCTGCAAACGTCTCAACTCAGAGACTCCCAACCCTTTCTCTAGCACGGGAAAACAAATAGCCTTTCACACTGAAAAGTGTCCGTGGCCACAGTGGTGTGTGACCATTCATCTTCGTGGAGACAAATAAAATCTATAGAGAAGACTCCTCCTCTAGATCGCATTTGTAATGTGCCGTGTTGGTAAATTATAGGGTGCCAGGTTTTATGTCATTATGTTTGCTATCATTGTGTTGTTGATTTGTTTCTGCCACCATACTTTTGGAAGGATGCTCATTGATGAGCGTATCTCCCTGTCATAGCCAATGTCTTTGCAAGAAGCCACTCAGGCTTCTTTCCTCATTTGGAAAAATTTTAAATAGACCCCTCAGTCAAGACGATAAAAAGCAGTGTGTGAAGCAGTGATAATCAGAAGCCCCTATAATGGGGAAAAATCAGTTTGTATCCTATATGCTTTGCTTCCAAAAGAGGTAAACAATAGTCATTTTTAGTTAACCATGATTTTTTAAAAATGGATCTTTAGAGAAAGAGGGGAAGAGAGAAGGAGAGAACAAGAGAAACATCAGTTGGCTGCCTCCTGCATGCCCCATACTGGGGGTCAAACTGTCAGCCTTTTGGCACCAAGGATTATGCCCAACCAACTGAGCAACACTGGCCAGGGCAACAACAGGATTTTACTGGCATAAGATACACCACAAGCTATCACCTTATAGCTCAAAGTAAATGGAAACCTGACCAACAGCTGCTTAATCTAATCAATGGAAACAACTGCACCAGTTAATTTTTATTTAAAACGTATTGATATCTCCTGGGGGCCCAATAAAATAGGTCATGCAGATGCAAGCATAGCTCTGTCTCTGAGGGACTTGCTTCATATCCACCCATTTGATTGGAGTTGAGCATCTTGGCCTCATTCACATTTGCTGCTGTCCCCACCGAAACTCGTGACTATGCTCACAGGGAATTTTGTCTCCTATTTTATAATTCCTTGGTGCTTTTCTCTGGCAAAGTCTCACATAACCCAGGCAAGCTGTAGGGTTTAAAGGAAAATCAGCACAGAGCTGTCCTTAGCTTACCGTCCCTGTGATGCTTTCACATTTCCCCGGCACATAGCGAGGATCCAGAGAATGGATGTAGACAGCATCTGGTGAGTGTGTAGTTCCTGCTAGGAGCCAAGGCTTCTGTCTGTTTCTGTAAGGAACCCACCATTTGTGAATGAAGGAGGACACAAAATGCCTACTTTTAATAAGGTTTACCTCACAGTACCATTAGGAATTAAGCCTTATGGGAGCACAGAGGAAAATCAGTTCATTTTCAAGGAGTTGGCAATGCTTCACACCAAGTGCTACCTGAAAGGGAAAGTATCAGTGATTGAATGGAAAAGGCATTGTGTTGTTTTGGGGTTTTTTTCAAATATATTTTATTGATTTTTCACAGAGAGGAAGGGAGAGTGATAGAGAGTTAGAAACATCGATGAGAGAGAAACATTGATCAGCTGCCTCCTGCACACCTCCCACTGAGGATGTGCCCGCAACCAAGGTACATGCCCTTGACCAGAATTGAACCTGGGACCTTTCAGTTCATAGACCGACGCTCTATCCACTGAGCCAAACAGGTCAGGGTGGCATTGCATATTTGGATGCAATTCTTTAAAATGAGACTCCTCTCTTTTTTATTGTGTGTGTGTGTATATGTGTGTGTGAACAGAAAATAATATTGGACAGTTTTCAAGGCAAAGGAATATTTTTCTTTATAAATTACTAGAGGCCCAGTGCATGAAATTCATGCATACGTAGGGTCCCTAGGCCGGGCTGGCAATCAGGGCCAATTGGAGCCTTCTGACTGTGGGGCAGAGCCTGCCTTCCCCAGTGGCTGGCTGCCAACCGGGGCCTTCCTTCATTTCGCACCACCCCCTGGTTGTCAGCGTATGTCACAGCAAGCGATCAAACTCCAGTCTCCTGGTAAAACTCCTCAGGGAACACTTTGCATATGAGCCTTTTATATATACAGATATACTGCAGATGATGCACTTAGTATTATAAGAATGACTTTAGCCAGAGGCATCGGCATACCCTTCTGTACCCTTAGCTAAACAATGGAGGGATCCATTTCTATCCAGTGGATGGAACAGTGGGATCTAATAATACGCCAGGCCCTCGGGAGAGTTGGCATGGTAACTGTGTCATTTCTGTATCCTTGATCCCACCCCAGGTGTGTACTCAGCTCATCAAGAAAAAAAGCACCAGTGAGTCAGAGGCACTTCTCCTGCATGTTTATCGAAATGTTCTATGCTAGAATGTACAGAAGCTCTCATTCAAAAAATATGGAGATATGGATCAGCCTAAATGTAATGATACGTGTACTGCTACGCTTGCTGCGCTTTGTTCCCACTGATGTCCATTGTCTTTAATGGACATTATTCGAATTTAGGTATTTTAGAAATCAAAATTGCAGTGAAATGAGATCTCTGGGTGGGAGAGAAGAGAAACTGAAAAGGAGCCACGGTCTGCATATCATCACGGAGAATGATCTGTTTTCACTTTTCCTCTGATGGTCCAATCTTTTCTCTCCCTCAGTGTCACTTTCTAAATAGGGAAGCAGCTTATTCTCTAATATTTAATGCCCATGTTGTTTCTTGTTAGAAATTGTGTTGCTTAGAGCCGACATTCTTCTAACAGTGGCATGGTTTTTCCTACGTTTATGTCATTAAAAATTATGCATGCCTCCACCACCGCATCTCCCAGTTGAGTCATATCAATGTAAATAAAAATGCAAAGAGGTAAAGATGATAATATTACCCAAAAATTGGTGTTTGGGGTGTAATGTGGAGATTCATACCGCACAGATGTTCGGCAGGAATGAGCTCTGCTGCTCACTTGAGTAAGAGTATTACCTGCTTTATTGCTCTGCCTCCGTACAGCAGGTGAGGGGAGGTAGACGGTGACCTTGGCTGCATCGCGGAAGAACATGCTGCTTCAGAATGAAAAAGTCACTGCTCAGAGGCCAGGGCATTCAAACAGTAAGAAAAAAAAAATCATCATAAAGAATAAAACGTTTTTAAAAATTAAGCTAACAATTATAGCAATATCTAGTGTTTAGATCTCAGGTGGCGGCTACGGATGCATAAATTTAGTGAAGATAAAAGAAGGGAAAGATAAGATATTTTATTTCTTCAGTGAGACTGGGGATTCAAAGAACTCACTGTTCTCTTCAATTTCTGCTGGTTTCCACAGTGTGATTTTTTTCCATTTTGTCTGGAAGGGTCACTCAAAGGTACTTGATTTTGTGAAGTTTATAACCAACAGTCTTTCCTCTTGAGTATATCTGTTTAACTACAGGGTGCCATATACACACACACACACACACACACACACACACACACACACACTTTAAATAATTATTCATTCCAATGGGTTAAATCTGAAAAGAAGGAAACATAAATTGAGCTATCAAAAAACGTATGTGTATATACTTTGGGGAGATACTATATATACATCATCTACCTACCTCTCTGTCTACTTAACTATCTATATGTATTTAAAGTTTGTATCTTCCAATTCCTAATGCTTTGAAAATAATAGGAAGAATAGTTACCAATTAACTTTGAAAGGAAAAAAGTTAATTTCTAATAAAATTTGAGCAGTCCCCCCCCCCCTCTCTCTCTCTCTCTCTCTCATCACACACAGACAGATACACACACATACACACATTCACATACACACAACCTCTGGTATTTCCTAAATCAAGCAGAGTCACCTTCTTCATCTCCCTCCTGTCTGTCACCTTGACCTTCTTCCAGCCAGCTAGATATCTAAAGGAATTGTAGCATTAATTGGGTCTTAAAGAGAAATATTTCTTTCATTTTGGCTTTTTTTTTCATTATGGACATAAGCTCTGTCACCAGTAGATGTAACCAATACTTTGATGTCACAATATAGATCTATCTTGCCAGAAGCAAGACAGGGACCCATGTCTCCTCCAGCCAAAGTCAGACTTCCTCTTCCTCTTAAAAAAATGTATCTTAACAACCATAGTTTTTCAAAAGAACCTCAACACACAGCTTATGTTTTTTATACTGGTGAATATCCTATATAATAAAAGGGTAATATGCAAATTGACCCTAACAGCAGAAAGACTGGGAATGAGTGGTCACTATGACACACACTGACCACCAAGGGACAGACACTTAATGCAGGAGCTGCCCCTGGTGGTCAGTGCACTCACACAGAGGGAGCTCTGCTCAGCCACAAGCCAGGCTGACGGCTGCCAGTACAGCAGTGGTGGTGGGAGCCTCTCCTGCCTCCTCAGCAGTGCTAAGGCCTGCTCCCCGCTGACAAGTGGACATCCCCCAAAGGCTCCTGGGCTCCCAGAGGGATGTCTGACTGCCAGCTTAGGCCCGATCCCCCGAGGAGTGGGCCTAAGCCAGCAGGTGGACATCCCCCGAGGAGTTCCAGACTGTGAAAGGGCACAGGTTGGGCTGAGGGACGCCCCCAAGTGCACAACTTTTTGTGCACTGGGCCTCTAGTAAATGATAAGAGGGAATTTGTTGAGTCATCAAAATATTTAAAGTGTAGTTTACCAGGACACAAACCAGCATGACCATCTTCAAACCCTATTGAGCCATACTTATTCTCCTTCAAACGTAGAATTTGAAAGTAGACCACTATTCTTCCTGGTGCTCTCCTTTCTTCTTTGCCTTCTACCATGAAGAGTCAGTAGACTTGATCCTCATTTTCTAGAACAAATCAATTTTCTTCTGATCTCAGGAAAAACAGCTTCATCATTTTCACTGACACATAGACATGCTGATCTATCCCATGTATTCCAGAGGAGGGAGTAGGGATGAACAGTGGTGGACTTGGCTTAGGGCAGTGAGCACACAGTGCTGTGTCCTTTGTGGAATTGTGCTCCTGAAACTTGCATAATTTTGTTAACTAGTGTCACCCCAATAATTAACATTTTTTGCGGGAAACGAGTAAACTTGGATCCATCAGGGAGACTGTTAATGGCATACATTAGAACCTCTAGTTGGAACCAGCAAAAATAAAAATGTTTTACGTCGTTGTCGTGTGTGTGCCGCTCATAAACTACGCAGTGAAACGCGGTACATGTGCAAGTTTTGTAATGTACCCCTGCACAAAGGCAAGTGTTTCGAACGCTATCACACAGTGGCGGGAAAATGCCCGCTTACAAAGTGTTAAAAAAAAAAATAGTGCCTATACTTATAAAAATAAAATAAAGGCTCAGTTCCCTGTGCCCTTGACCAGAATCGAACTGGGGACTCTTGAGTCCATAGGCCGACGCTCTATGCACTGAGCCAAACAGGCCAGAGCTAAAACACTGATTTTCAGCATCAAGCATAAGAGCAGCGACCTCTGAGGGAAGCAGTCCGGGAAAGTCTGGCATGCCCAGCCTTGGGAGAGTGTCCGCCACAGCACCAGAAGGGGAACCCATTCAGAGCCCAGCACACGCCTTGAATTTCAAAGATGGAGCTGAAGGTCTGAGGAGACCAAAGCATCTAGACAGAGTCGACCCATGTCATCAGCCCAGGATAACAGAGAGGAGAGAGCTGCCGAGGACAGTTCAGGAGGCCTGCCCAGAGCATTTGGCAGAGACCGGCCAGTTCAGACAAGTGAGAGTAACATCCAAGGCTGGGAAACTGCCACTACCCATCAAACAAAACTTTGATGAATGGAATTGTATTAAAATCAAGCCACAGACTTAGAGAAGGTATTGGCAATACTTATACCTAACAAAAAAAAAAAAAAAAAAAAAAAAAAAAAACACAAAAAAAAAAAAAAAAAAAAAAAAAAAAAAAAAAAAAAAAAAAAAAAAAAAAAAAAAAAAAAAAAAAAAAAAAAAAACTATATCCCAGACAAAAAAAGGAATCAACAGGAAAATCTGACAACTTAATTTAAAAGTAGATGAAATATTTGAATATTTGAACAGACACTTCACAAAAAGAAATAATCAAATCATGAACAAGCATGTAGAAAGCAACTCACAAGAATTTATCATCAGAGCAATGCAAATTCGAACCACAATGAAAAAAACAAAACTAAAAATCCATCGGGATTCTAAAATCAGAATAACTGACAAGAACACGTGGTAACCAGACTGTGCAGCTGGCAGAAGTTGTATGTTAACTTATTGGAGTATAAGTTGGTACAATAACTTAAAAAAAAAAATGTGGCAGTATCAACTGAAGCTCGGCATATGCCTAGCTTGTGGCCGAGTAGTTTGGCTCTTGCGTATATTCCTGACACAGTTGAATAATAATTCCAGCTTTCTAGATGATTAGCATTCTTTAAAACACTACAACTGTCTGGGGATTTTTCCCCCATAAGAAAAAAAAGCTAATATTTATGTAGCACCTACTGTGTGTATTCACACTGATAAATGATAAATTGAAAGGAAATAACATTAGGTTTTTCTCACAGCAGGTTCTCTTTTATTTTTAATTTGTGTTAGCCAATAGGGTATTTGATGTGTCTTAGTAATGAGGACTTTATTGACATGTAGTGAAGTTATATTTACATATAATTTACGTAAGATGTGTGCATGTAATGTGAACATTTACATGTAAATATGTGAAACAATTTTACATATAAGTTATTTGCATATAATGTGCATATTATAGTTCCATATTATAGTTGAAAATCACTTTGTTATACAGGTAAGCAGGTCGGGGATTCTCCATAATTCTTCATAGATATGTTATAGTTTTCTCACTTTTAGATACATTTTGGGCACGTTTGTAACATTACCCAACAGATTTTAAATTCATTTTGATAGTCACACTGGGTTTTGTCACCAATTGTATTCATGTACATCCATATTACAATTCCAGTCATGCCTGCCCTTCGATGTAAGGAAATCAGAAGTCAGAACTGATAAGGTAGGATTATATCAAGGTCACTCTATTTGTACCTGCTGTGAGCTGTTATATAATGCCTTCTTTTCTTAGCATTTGCCATTTTGCTTTTCAATCACTGGAAACCACATTTTCTGCTATGTCACTGGCGTCCACAGTAATCTTTGTCTTCTATTTGCATAGTTTGCTCTCTTGATGTGCCTTTGCATAAAAAATACAACTCTTCAAATCAACCAAGAATTAAATCCAGGCTTTGGAAATAACATCTGTGACTACACATTCAAACAGCTTTATTAGACATTTAAAAGCATGCTTTCCTTTGCATGTAGGAAACGGAACCTGGAAAACTCAGTCCTTTTGCAAGTATCTCTACATTATTTTAAACTAATTGAAGGCCTGGGTTTTGGGTAACAGAGAAAATTTGTTAAAAAGAGTGTAAACGAATCTATTTTTCAGAACTCTCTATAAAAACTAGATGGCAATAATCAAGGTGCTGTTCTGAGAGAGACAGTATCTTCTAAAAATATAAATACAGCATTATTTTGTAAGTCTGTGTTTGTTTTGTTTTAAAAACCAATATGTATGAGATATAAAATAATGTCTAAATGAAATCCAGATCTGATTAATCTGTACATATTTTATGAATCATTTCACATGTGTACCATAAAAACTCTAGGTGAAACCCCTACATCCATTTGTATGTGTGGCGTGTTTGTATGTGTGTGTTTGGGCACATTTGTACATGTTTGGTATGTGTCAGAAAGAGGCAGGAGACAGCACCCAGACCTGCGAGTGGAAAATGACCCCATCCCTCCCACCATCAGAAACTGCAGACAAGGAAGGCCCTTGGCGAACTGCTAACTTCGTACAAGCAGCAACTTAAAGAAGCCAGGTCTTTGTAACTAAGAGATCAATGATGAGGAATTAATATGACTCAATATTGGGTTTGCATTTTCCTCTTACACATATTTAAGGGCAAAATATGAAAGTAGAAGTGGAGGTTCTAAAAAACGTAATTAGGCAGAAGCGGACTCTGGTGTGTGTCCCACTGTAGGTCTTTCTGGAAGCTGCCTTCTCTCACAGCCACCCCACTTCCACCATTGAGTCCTGGCCTCACCCCCTGCCCCAGAACTGGGCAGGATAAATGGAATTGTCCAGCCTAAGAAGGCAGCTTCGGACATGGCAGTTGGTGCAGAAGTGATGTGCAGTCTAAGTAGGAATTCTAAGGGATATTTTCAGACTTTTTTTTAACTGTAAAAAAAAAACCAAACAATACTGAACTCTCTTCCCTCCCCTCCTTATTCCTGAGGATTTTTGTAATCTTTTTCTGTTTTGTTACTTTTTTTTTAAGATTCTGACATGTGAAAGAAGACATGGATTTCCTATTTTCACTGACCATATAGCCGTGATAAAGAGGGAACTTAGGAATTAAGCTGAACAGGAACCAAAACAATTGAGAGACAGTTTCAATGGCATTTAACTAGTATTGTATCTTGCCCTACTTAACCATATCCACCATTTGAATTCTCAATTCTGTATACACATATGTTCGTGATTCTTTTTATTTAAGACCTTTAAAATGGCCAAGTCATTGGAAAAATTTGGTTATAATATTTATGTTGTTCCATAAGTTTGTGTGTGTGTACTTGTGCATGCGTGTGTGTATGTGTGTTGCATAATTTTGGCTTATAAACACTAATTTAAACGTCAGCTGATCTGGACTCCTACTGTATGTGCAGGTATATGAATGCACATAATCAGCCATTAACGTCTGTGACGTTAAGCTGACAGCACTAGGATCTAGTGAGAAAAGCATATGATTTAACTGCATGGAAGCTAGGTTTTTACCCCAGTTCCACCTTGAATTACTGTCTCACCTGGTATTTTATGTCGGCTGGGCCCTCTTAGTAGAAGATCCCCAGACAGAACTGGGCTGGCCTGGTTATTGCAGAAATGAGCTCAGAGAAGGAGAGGAAGCCCGCAGGAGAAGCAGGGCGAGGCTCAGACAGGAGGCACATCTGATGCCAGGGAAAAGCACATCTGATGATGCTGTCCCATTGGCCAGATAATCACCTTGAATCTCTTTCTCATTATGAAATAAGTACAACCATATTGTGCAAAAATTAAAATGCAGGGAAATGTATGGAAAAGAAAACTAACAGACTAGACAGGAACATCGTATAGCAATGGGTAATAGTGCTATCTTTTACTCTTCATTTCCAAATTTGTTTAAATCTTAAGTATATATTTCTAACACATGTGCATTGACATGGCATTTGTTTGTTTACTGTATTTACTGTCTCTCCCCAATCGTTAGCTTTAAGCTCTCTAAGAACGGGCATTTTGTGTGTTTAGTTTTTAATCTCCCAGGGACTGTGCCTGGCACAGAGTAATCGCTTAATCAATACTTTCAAAAGGCCCAGTGCTCAAGTGTACCACTCCAGCAATTTTTTTCTCCTACCCTTTCCTATTAGAATTCCACCTGCGTTATTCCCATTCCCATTCAACACATGCTACTTACATATTACATGCATATTCTCCCAAATACAGCACACAGACATTTCTCACTTCACCACCTCCTACATCTGCTTTCCTAATCCCCACTCCCCTACGTAAAAACACCAAAACAAAACAAAAAAAGTGTGTAACAGATTTGTCGTCTACTTTATCATCTGCAATTCTTTCCCATCTTCACTTCTCACACCTGCATCTGACGGCTGTTTGTGACGACCCTGCGTTACTCAAATAGCCTCTTCTCTTCCTGTTCCAGCTCTTCCCTACAGTCTCTTCTCTTCACAGCAGCCAGATCGACACTGATAGTCCCTCAAAAGCAGGGGCCAGTCCTGCAATGTCTCCACTAGGAAATGCTCATGGTCTCTTATCTAAGAATAAGGCATATCCACCACCCTTTTCATGACTTCAAAGGCCATGCATAATTTGACCACCAGTTGTCTCGTGTCTACCCCTTTCTAAGCCCATTGACAAACCAAGTCCCCTCCAGCCTCAGTGTGCATCCATCTCCCATTCTCTCACTGCATTCAGGCTGCACTCAGATGTGACCGTATCAAAGATTTCCCCTGAATCCCTGATGCAACACATTTTCTTTCCTAGCACACTGACTGTTGACTGTCTACATTCCCCTTCTAACAAAAAGTATTTTCTCTCTCCCTTCCCCTGTGCTATTCTGCCCCAACCTGTCTCACTCTTGCTCTCGCTCTAGCTCTTTATCTTCCTCTTATTCATAAGAAGCAATCAATAATTAGTAATTACATTTTAAAAGGTTATAAAAGGATTCTGTCCAGTAAATATTTTTTAACAAATCAGCTGAATGAACATAAATGCACAACCACAGACACCTGCATGCATGGATTCGTGTTTCCTGAGATCTGGCAACTTCCCGCCTTCTCCCCGGGCTCTGCTTGGTGATCCTGTGTCTGTCTGAAGACTGAATTGCTATTCGGGGCTTGGTTGCCAAATGCTCTTTTACCCAGGGCTTCTCTTTCATCCCCTCTACGGGTTTTACTCGCATCTCCCTGCCTCATCCTTCTCGGTGTCCATATCAGATTCTCTTCAGCTACTTGAAGAGTGAACATCATAATTCCTCCAGGCAATGTGTTCTCCTCAAGTCAGTGACCCTGAAAGCAATACTCCCAGCCCAGAGCCCTCCTCTGACTCTAACATTTCAACTGGAATTTACCAAGTCTGCTTCAAAGTTAAACACAGACCTATAATCACAGCTCCCCCACTAAAGAAAAGCCAAAAGAAAAACAAAAGCATCCAACTCCTCCGGTATTCAGAATCTCAATAAATACAATCCATGTTGGCAAGAAACCACAAATTTTTCGTTTTAATTTTACCTTCTAATGCTGTATCAAGTCTGTCTTTCACACTTCTTTTCAACCGAACCTCTTTGGAATGTATTACTGCATGATTGCCTGTGTGGTCTTGCCTCCTCTCCTTCTCCTCTCTCCAAATTGTTTGTCCCTCTGAAACTAGAGTTGTCCCACCTTTTCTTTTTAAATAAAGGCCAAATATGCAGCATGCCTTGCATGTTCAGCACCCTCCCAGTATTGGAATCCCCACTAAGTAGCTTGATGTCAGGTAGTCATAAAACATTGGCACCAAAATAATTTTTCAAATATATTTCAGAAAATGTATCAGCCTGTTGTTAAAATAAAGTTTGTTCATTTTTTTATTAATGGACTAGCAGCCCAGCAGGCCAAATTGTGTGGCCTCGCCCACCTGCCCACCCACAGGCCACCCGCGTCTCTGCGATAGGAGCCTGTGGGCCATGAGGGAGGGACTGAGAGGCGCTCTGTGCACTCACGGGACTGGTTGTTTGGTCGGTACAGCATTATGGCTTGACGGCCACGGGCTTCTGATAATATGGATGGGTAGATTTTGTAATCATATTTGAGAAGGTCAAGTATTAAAATATTTCCAACCCTTTGGCTCTCAAAAGATATTAACCCATATCTATTTGTCCTCTTTTATTTTCCTTCTTTCCCTCTGCCCAACCACACTAGTTATTGGTGTTTTCCACTACTGAGTAGCTATGCGTGCAGCATTTCCCGTAGGCCGAGGCCCTCCTGTTCTCACTCCTCAGGTCCTGTCTCTTTCCTTGCTTCTGTGGTTATTAGCTTGCAGATGACTTCAACCATCAGCTCGTATCTGGAGTCACCGCCTCAGGTCCCTCTTCCTGACCGCCCAACACTGATTCCAGTTCCCCTCTTCTGTACTTTCATGACATCGTGCAGTCATTTGTCTAATCAGTGTGTTCGTCTCCATTTCGCTAGGTAGACTGTGAACCCCGTGAAATCCTGTCAGGTAGTTGGCACCCCACAAATGAATGACCCTTACCGTAAAGAAGTAATGGACTCGATCTCTATTTGTCCAGTTGTAGACTCTTTTAAACGTCCGAGGTTAGCTGTTGAGTTAATTAAACCTTTCTCTGTCCTCTGTCTATATGTTGGCACAGGTAGCGCTCTGGCTGCGTGCGCACAGCTGAAGTCCCGGGGGCGTCATCCTCTCTGCTCTGCCAGCTGAAGGGGAGAGTCTCTGACCTTCTCTCCCCCGCAGCTCACAGCTCGGACACTGCCTTGGTCATTTGTGGTTATTTAAGTGTCAGGTTACATTATTCTCTGTATTGGCCCCGGAGGACGTTGCAGATACCTCAGGGCCACATTATAAGGAACCGCAGCAGCATTTGCCAAAGCACAAGGAACATACGTGGCAGCACATTATAAAAATCCTCATTTCTGCTACTTCCATTGCAAAGCCATTTCTACTACAAAACAAAATGACCTCTAAAAGCAGATTTCAGTCTTGGTGAATATGTATATGTATATGTATATGTATATGTATATGTATACACACACACATATATATTTCAAAAGAAAACACCGTATTTTTAAAAATACAAAGAAAACTAATATGTATTTGACCCTGTGATATACAGTAGGGAAAAGGTAGGTTTATACCTGCAAGTATGCCAAACACAGAGTTTAGTCTTGTATTACTGTTCATTAATGTTTGTATTATTTTCCAGATGAACAACTGTAAACCTACTTTTACCCCATCCTTTGTAATAGTTTTTGTGCCGTTATGTAAGCATCAATGAAATTGATTATAGAATTTAAATACTATAAAACAACAGAGAAAAATATGAAATCTAATAAAAACATATTTATAAATCTTAGCATTTTTCTTTCAGATTCTCCTGATGGCTTAAATTATTCTTAACATTAAAAAAAAATAAAATGGATAGTATACTCAGGACACTCAGCTAGATTGCTTTCTTACTCTCAGTGAAATAGCTAATAGCCTATCAGCATGATATGGTAATTCCTGAATGAAGCAAAGGCAAGCCCATGTGCAGCCAGCATTGTACGAATTATTAAGAAGTTCTCTTTATAGGGATCGTATTTAGGAAATGTTCTTTGGGAAAATGGGTGCAGCCAATAATAGCTTCCCAGGAAACTAACAGACCTCAGAGGGGTCCCTCCAATCACTTAGACACCCCCTTATCCCCCACCTCCCACCATGTTATAAAGAAAGAAAGGAGACGTTGAAGGTTCAGAGGTCACAGTCTCAGGTCAACGGTGCCTGTGGTTGCCAAGGGGATGGATGGGTGTGGAGAGAACAGCTAGGAAGGCCAGCACTGCGGGACCTATTCTCGTGGCTTTATAATTCGGAGCAGCAGAGCGAGGGGAAACCAGCCAAGACTACTGATGTGTCCCTTCATCCAAGTATGCTATGTGTTCCACATAGAAAAGGCAAATCATAAACATAGTAACAATGATTTAAAAAAAAAAACTTCCATTGTGTGTATTTACTAATAAAATTTTTTACACTTTAGTCGAATAAAAAAATACAACTCTGTTATTTACAGATTTACAGAACTGCTTTATATGCCAGTGAGTAATTACTTCATATAAAGAAAGTCATTTCTAATAACCATCTTTTTATTTTTTAAGAAATGTACATTGAATCAGTATGACTTTGTGGTATGGGCAGAATCTATATTACTATCCCAAACTTTCCAGGAGAAATTAGGCTCCCAAAAATTAATCTGGCAAAGGTCACACTGGCAAGCAACAAAAATAGTAAGCCTAGAATACCTTATGTGATCATTATGTGCTTTGTATTATGCAATACAACATGTACAGAATATTCTCCCACTGAACTGGTGTGAGAATCGACCTGTGACTCAGGAGATCAGTTGACTTCTGGTCAGGACACGTGTCCAGATTGTGGACTCCATTCCCACTGTGGGGTGTGCAAAAGGCAGCCAATCACTTATTCTCTCCCATCATTGATGTTCTGTCTCTCTTTCCTTCTCTTTTACTCTCTAAAATCAAATATATATATATACACACACACACACACACACACACACACATATATATGTATGTATATATATGTGTGTGTGTGTGTGTGTGTATTTGAATAAATAATAAATAAATAATATTCTGCCAAAACTGTTGGAGGAGAGAAATGTAGTAATGTGGTAGGCAGCCTCTAAATAACCCCCAATAATCCCTTCTGCTTGATATCATCCCCCTGTGCTGTCCCCTCCCCCTGAGTATGGGATAGATGTAGTGACTCTCCTACAAGGACCAGCATCCAGCAGAACTCATGGGATGGCATCTCAAGGATTAGGTCATGAAAGGGCTGCGGTTCCCATTGGGTGCCCATCCCCCACTCACTGTTCAGCTCCCCCCCTCAGAAGAGCAAGCGCTTTGCTGCGAGATCCCCTGTGGAGGGGGATGTGCAGAGGTTGCTGAGACTCTTCCTAACAGTCCGCGAAGAACTGAGGTTAGGAGCTCAGTCTGAGGTTCGGGTCTAGGACTGGCGCCTGGGAGAGGCACTGAACCCCGCCAGCGCCCACATGACCTAGGGAGCAGATCATCTCCTTGTAGAGCCTCAGAGCAAAGGGACACCTGCTGAGAGACCCTGAGCCAGAGGCCTCCTGCCGTGTCACTGACATTCCTGACCTGTAGAACACCAAGATAATACTTATTTTAAGTCATTATGTTTTAATTAATTATGTAGCAATAGAAAACTAATGTAAGAATTTAACGTAATTCCATGTAGCCTTATGGGTAAATGGATGAGTACTTAAAAATACAGAATATTTTCATTACTACTATAACAGTATCAAGAAAATGGCTATTTGAGTTTTTAAAAATTATTTAAAAAATGAGACATTGCTGTGATATTTATAGATGTCAACCGGTTATCAATTTTATGTACCTCCTCAGTAACAGTCAAGAGTCTGGAAGAGCAAGTATGAAGTGGTTTAAGTCTTCCAGCACTCAAAAAACACAAAATATTTTTCTTGCTAATAAAGACTTTATCCCATAGCCTGATACCAATGCAGTATTTACCAAACAAAGCATCTGACCTGTCATTCTTTCTCACAACAAAAGTGAGGAAAGTAAAGCAGGCACAAATAAGGAGAAAATAAATTCTCATGTTCCCATAAATGTAACAGTGTTCATGAGATTTAGTACCCAAATATATGGTAGGGCAAGGGGATGAGAGAAACCCATCCACTAAACCGTGCATGACTGAGCTGGATGCAATGTAATTTTTGAGGCCGGATTCCTTGGGGGTGAGCAAATCTTGAGGCCAGCAGCTGTCCTGCGGACAAGAGCCCATGCTGGTCCTCGTGCCTAGCACCTGGCATAAGGTTGCACCCCAGCTGTAAACATTTCACTGGAAGGATGACCTGTGACAGTATCCCTGGGGAGATAAGCATCTGTGCCACTTTGCAATGTCCGGGCATTCAAGGCAATGGAAAGAAACAGCACTGACCACAGCAGTGGCCAAACTTAGCAAGTTGCATTGAAGGCGCACAAAAGGATAGTAAAAATCCAAGTGTCAGAGATAGAGGAGTGTAAGCGACAGAGGGCCTTTGGACAGCTCACAAGGACACCGTTATCTCCGGCTATGGAAAAGCTATAGTGGCTGAGCAGCAGACGCAAACCCTGAGAGTGATAGCTACAGGCCCCCAGAACCTCCAGCCAAGGCTATCTACTATGCAGACATTAGTGTCTGATGGGGAAGACCTAGTGTCCAAAAGCCTGGGATAATTATATTGGACTAGAAGCCCGATGCACGAAACTTGTGCCACAATAGGCCTTCCTTCCCCTGGATGCCGGCACCAGCTTCCCTCTGGCACCCGGGACCCGGGCTTACCTTGCAGGCCCAGCTTCATCTGGAAGGTCGTCCGAAAGGACAGGTCTAATTGGCATATTATGCTTTTATTATTATAAATATGTTACGCAAGGTAAGCAGAGCTATTCAGAGGATTATGTTCCAAAGGAGGACCCAGAGGACACGCCACCTCCAGGGCCATCAGAAGTGGGGTGGTGAAAGGCACACCAGCTAAAGAGTTCAGTGGCAGCTCTCTTTCTACAGAATAGAGATGATGACAGAAGTGGTCACTCACCTGGTCACATTAGTATCAGTGGAGGCATGGGGTCCCCAAAGCAAAAGGCGCAAGGGCTGATATATAAACACAAGTCAGAGGCCGCAGTTACTCTTGCAACCTGCAAGGCTGGAGAAGCAGTAAGGGCCCCTGATCTACCAGAAACAGCAGAGATTGTTTAGAGAAGCAGTTCTCAACCTGTGGGTCGCAACCCCTTTGGCGGTTGAACGACCCTTTCACAGGGGTCGCCTAAATACATCCTGCATATCAGATATTTACATTACAATTCATAACAGTAGCAACATTGCAGTTATGAAGTAGCAACGAAAATAATTTTATGGTTGGGTCACAACATGAGGAGCTGTATTTAAGGGCCACAAGGTTGAGAACCACTAGTTTAGTGTATCTGTGAAGGTCCAGGGGTTGTCTATGACCAGAAAAAGGTAAAAGAGAAATCAGGATACTAAGGGTAGTTGCTGCCCTCTCCCCCACCCCCCATCATGATCTCTTGCTCAGTTCCTAGATATTAGCCAAATTTTACGTCCAGAATCCATTGACTGAAAAGATGGTCAAGTTCCTGGGAGAGGATGCAGCAACACTGAAGCAGGTAACACTATAGTGATTCCCACAGTTCTTTCTCTCAACACATATAGACATTATTGGAGTGACTGAACATTGGGTGAGTGATGACAGTCATGATTCTCAAGGGGTTGAGTTGACAGTGCTGCCCACAGATCCAAAAGATCTCCACAATTCACAGTCTCCATTAAAGTTAAGGCTCAGGAGAAAACGGGTTAAGTGGGCTTCTTGCCGAAACTCAGCTGACAGAGGACCAGGGGTCAGGTCTCCAGTCCCAGAATATAATTCGATTTGGTATTCTTGGTAGTTGGAAAAATCTCCACATTGGGTCCTTGGCCAGTGGGATAAGGGTTTCATAGATGGAGAAGGCCAAGCAGAAATCTCTCAAACTTCCCCAAATCCTGGCCAAGCGAGTAAATTTAAAACAATACTGCCCTCCTGTAGGATGGTGGAGATCAGTGCCACCACTAAAGACCCACAGTATGTAGGGTGGTGGTTCCTTTCATATCTCTGCCTTTTACGTCTCCATGATCCCTGCAGAAAATGGAAGAGGACTGTAGACTATCACAGGCCCCTCACTTGCACCTAGACTGGACTGACAAGTGAGTCAACATTGCTAGAGCAAATTAGTCAACCTTACATAGATGTAGATGCCCTTTAATACTTCATTTGGCAAATGCATTATTTTTAGATCCTAATCAAGAAAGGAGAATGAGAACAAATTTGCATCCACATGGGTGGAAAACATTCACTTCCAGTGTTGCCTCAAGGCTCTGGTAAATCTACCCCCTCTGTCATGACCTGGTGCATAAAGATCTTAACGGCCTGGGCATCTTACTGAGTATCATGCAAGTCCATGACAGACAAATTGATGGCTTCATGGCGATTAGACAAGACAAACTCCAGGTGGCTAAGATGCGGGGAGCCTTGCAGAAACACATGCCTAGAGGCTGGGAGACACGGCCTATGAAATTTCAGGGACCTGTGACTTCTGTTTAGTCTGTAGACACCCAGTCGCCAAGGGCATGCCAGCACGTTCCTGCAAAGACATAGACACATTGCTGCATATTTCACCCCCTTCCACCAAGAAAGGAGCCCGGCTGCTCCACGGTCTCTCTGGGTTACGCCGAGGAACGATGCATCTGACTGACACATGAGACGGGCTCTCTCCAGCAGGTCCACATCCCAGTGCCTGCACCCCTGCCCCTCGGGCCACGTCATCTGCCAGATTTGGAAACATAGGAGGTGTCAGTTTGTCAGTGGTTGCAAAAGATGTAGGGAGAAGCATGAAAACATGGTCCAGTGGGAGAATCACACACAGACTCCTGGGTGCCTTCATTAAAGAATTGTGTACATTTTGATAAACATTGACCCTATGTCATGTGGCTCTGTGAGTGCTTGCACACACAGCACCATGGGGAAATGTGTGCAGAACTGCCGCTTAGGAACAGTCTGTGTTGGACACACCAAGTCATAGGGGAGGTTGGGCTCAGAAATAATTGGGCAGGTAGCCCATATCTCCATGTTTCCAAATGCAGTGGTACCAGCAATGGGGAAAGCCTAAAGTACCTTCAAGAAAAGAAAAAAAGGATACACCACAGGTCATCAGTGCCCAGGAAATGGGGCCATGAGAGTAGAAGTTAGCTGGTGCATGACAGGATGCAGAGCGGGGTGGAAGCCTCCGAGACACTCTGGTGCCCGATGAACATTCATTTCAAATTGATCTGAACTCTAATAGTCACTTACACAGGTTAAGTGGAAGAAAATAGCCATGGATATAATGGAGAACCAGCCGCTGGAAAATCGTGGCAGTAATAGTTTGAAAGAATGTATTTTATCTAGAGAGCAAAGATGAGTGGCGAGGAATCTCATTAGGTGCCATTATTTCATTAGAGACTGTCATCTCCTCCTTTGATACTTCATTCCACCCATATTGAATTATCAATAGTTAATGATTTGCATTTAATATAGTCCATCTCAGAGAATTTCATCTGGGGTGTGTACCCTCCTGTTTCACTGACAATAAAGCACACCCTTATCCCAGAAACTAATGCTATAGCAAAAATATAGGCTAAAAGAGGAATATATAAGCCGTAATGCTACAAAAGGTTTTCACGCAGGCTCACAGCTTCTCATTTCTTCAGAAGGATAGCTGTTCATACTGCCATTTTATGCATCTGCACTCTTTTATCTTCCTCATTGGAGGTCGCAAGGAGCACGTTTGCCCATTTTATGTTGTAGATGAGCTAACTAGCCCTCTCTCCAGCTGACCCATGTGGTGTCACGTGACACAGTACATGCAGTCAAAAGGTGAACCGACAACCAGTAAGCAACAGCACAAAGCTATTGAACTCTATAGTCTCAACTCGTGTTGCTACTTAACATATTTAGAGACGAGCTGGACAAAAGGATTTTCATTGATACTTTATAGAAGGAGGAGAGGCCAGAAATTTGACTATAAGGGCTATCATGAGGTGACAGAGAAATATTGCTTTAAAAAGATCAATCACACTCGGCTTACACTAGTTTTGGGAGTCTGTGATCAGATTAAATAGCCAAATTTCAGTTTTCCGGGGAAGAACCCTCCGTGATTTGTTTCTTGGTCCTATGGCCATTGCCTATATGGGGAAACATGCCCCGTATGTTTCCATGCATTACATTTATAGTAGAATGCACAGGCTGAGCTGGAGGGCATGTTAATTCGTGCCTGGTGGTCTCAAACGTGTGTGTCCAAGAGTCTTTTTGTCATTGGGACTCCTCCACTGGATAGGCATTAATCAGCACATGGCAGAATTTCCTGGAGCAAAAGACATCTTGTGGACAGAGCAGTGTAAACTCTTCATTTTACAGAGAAAAACAGCAGAGTCCAAGGAATTTCAGGGAGGCGTACTGGGTAGAACACTAGAACTAAATCTCTGTTCGTTGGCATTTGTCATCTGGCCGGCACATCCTGTAATCTAGAGCCTAAAACATGTGTCTATCTGTCCGAATACGAGAGAGCAAGAACATCCCCACGTTAGGTGCAAAAGGATGCATTACCCAGCCACAAGCTAACTGTTCACCTGTGGCTGCGCCGGGTCTTTGAGGCCCTCCCTGCATTTAGGAATAGCCCCACGTTAAACTTGCCCTGATTCTCAAATGTTCTACCCATGATGTCTTGGGTATTTGTTGTGTTGTTTTGTGTGTAAGGGCAGCAGGTCGCAGGGCAGCTCTAGCTCCCCCTGCACGGGGCCCTGGCATCTTGCATGTGCTCAGAAGGAAGGAGGCGCATATTTGTGAAGGGCCTGTCTGTCAAAAGGACTCTTGCAAAAGCCTCCCAATTCATCTTCCTGCCTCCAGGTTTCTCCTCCAGAATCCACCCTATAGCCTATGGGCAAGTGGATCTACTTAAGTATGACTGTGATGGCTCAGTTCTTTTCAAAACTTCAAGCATCCCTCCATGTATACTATATAATAAAAGGGTGTAATATGCAAATCAACTGACCAGTGGAACTAATGATCCCTATGAAGCGCACACTGAGCTCCAGGGGGAGTGCTGCTCAGCCATAAGCCGGGTTGACAGCTGGTGAGCGCAGTGGTGGTGGTTGGGAGCCTCTCTGCCTCCACAGCAGCATCAAGGACGTCCAGGGAGCGGACCTAAGTTGTTAGTTGGACATCCCCTGAGGGCTCCCAGACTGCTAAATGGTGCAGCATAGACTGAGCACCCCTGCCACCCCCTACCCTGCAGTGCAAGAATGTCATGACCCAGCCTCTAGGATTTAATAAAGTGCAGTATCTCCGAGGTCTTCCTCCCGCAGCTGCACCCTCATCTCCTATCTAATGCCAGAGACTTATCTTTCCAGGACCCCATGCTGCAAGCACTTATCTCATGGCTGCTTCTCAAACTGGGTTGTTCTTGTCTAAGTCACTTTCTTCATTTACATCGTCTGGAAACCGGAATGTAGGCTTAATTAGCATCGATTAGGTAGTGATTATATGTCGGATGCATTACTTGTCCAGTAATTATGTTGTTCTCATATCTATTTATCAAAGTGCCAGCAAGTCTTGAATCTTTATTTGGTGAAAAGCCACCTCCTCCAAGAAGACTCCCCTGATGTTGCTAATGAGTTGTGATGTTTAACTGCTCATAGTTCTTAAGATCTTTGGAAGAGCCTTCATTTTGACATAGCATACCCTTTGTCTTTTATTATAAGTACCCGACACCTATCTGATCTTCAGATGAAAATTAGAATATTTTGGGTTAGGGATTGAACTGCTTTTAAGTCATCTGTTTAGTACTGTGTAAGTAATAGCATTTATAAAATAAACTAGTGGCCTGGTGCACAGATTCATGCGTATTCAGAGGAAATTAATCAGAATTCCTGGGGCAGCACTGAGGCTCAAAGGGCATCTGTGGAGTGTGGGAAAACAAAAAGAAAAAGAAAACTCACACTCAGGTCTTTTGGCTTGCAGTGCTGGCTCTGGTGCAGGGACTAATGCAGGTGGTCCTGGGTAGTGGCCAGTGGGGCAGACTGGGGAAGAAGGGCCAGATGCTCTGGAGCCGACCTGCCACAGTCCCTCCCCAACTGGCCGCACCTGGGGCAGTGCCGTGGCTCAAAGGGCATCTGCAGAGTGAGCAGGGCGCCTCTGGTATGTGGGGTCCCTTGGCCTGACCTGCAGAGATCTGAAACTAGCTCTCCAAGGGGTCCTGGATTGCAAGAGGGTGGTTCTTGGGGATGCATCCTGGAATTGGGCTCTCTCCTCTCTGGTTCTGAGTGTGTCACCCAAGAACCACAGTTGCCAAGTCACTGCAGTTTGGCAGCTCCTGCATTGAGCATTTGCCCCCTGGTGGTCATTGTGCATCATAGTTACCTGTTGGACAGTCGCTTAGGCTTTTATATACAGAGATAACAGATTTCAGTGTTAGATAAATATACACAGCAGCACCTGGACGTCAACCAGTGACATAGTTCACCTTGAAAATAAATTCTTTTTAAATTGTATCACTTGTGGGTTCCTTAAGGCACTGTTTCAGGGTGAACGTTAATATTTCCCACCATAATCAAGCAGGTCGGCTGGTAAATATAGTTCTGAGCAGAAACACAGACACATCCGATTCTCTTTTCACTCAGGTTTTTGAGTTTGCTGGGGACAATATAGAACCGAGGGTATATTTAGCATAGCTCTTCCAAGTGTGGTTAGTAGGGCTCTCCTTTGTAGGCTGTCTGAATAAATTCTTCATTTATGCCCAGAGGAGTCATCGGCTGCACTGACAACAAAAGGAAGAGGTGGGACGGGTGGCTGCCATATAAGAAGTTGTTTAAACTCGGAGTCACACTTACTCATGTCATTCAGGTTAGAACATAAAGCAAAGGTGGCCACAGAGGATGCTATTTTACTGACTCAAAGAAACACCCCTACTTTTTTTGAGGATTATGTTTTCCCCTTAGTGTCTTTTGGACATACTTTCCCACTTAACCAGGCTTTCTGCAGCTCAAAGTGCTTGCCAGCCCCCTCGTTCAGCATCTATTGCTGAGGGTCTCACTGGTAATAGCAGGCAGGTTAATATAGAATTCTCACATGTGTAATAGAACAAACGAGGTAGACTCACAAGTTGAGGGTCGCACTGTTCTAGAACTGATGGTGTGATTTATATTTTCTGCCTCAAGTGTGATGTCTGTATTTACAGAAAGAGCATTCTTCCATTTCTGCCGAATAGAGCAGTTCTGCTAGGGAGGCTTAGCTGACACATCTCAAGACCTCATGCAAAATGTTCTATTCTCTTAAGAAATAGCGTTGTAGCCTGGCCAGGGTGGCTCAGTGGTTGAGCATTGACCAATGAACCACGAGATCACAGCTCAATTCCCAGTTAGGGCACATGCCCAGATTGCGGGCTCGATCCCCAATATGGGGTGTGCATGAGGCAGTCAATCAATGATTCTCATGGTTGATGTTTCTATCTCTCTCCCTTCCTCTCTGAAATCAATAAAAATATATTTTAGAAAAAGAAATAGCATCGTATTTGGGTATATTATTGTGTAGTATTATCCTAAAACAAAGTGAATTAATGATTTGACTTATACCATATGGGTAAGCTATAATATTCAGAAACTACACATTGATGATGGATCTCTGTTAACCCAACTAGGCAGCATCCACCATGGATAAGCAACACTCATTCCCAAGCCAACAGCAGCTGTGCTCGAATCAGAGCTGGTGCTGTGCTTACAGGTGAGCTGAAACAGGGAGAAACATCCTGTCAGGGATGGGAAAGTCACTGAGACCTGCACACACGCACACCCTCCTTTTCCCTGTTTATCCACATTGACTCCGTCCTGTCCTCGTCCGCTGGGTTTAGGGCTGGCCGCCTGTCCCAGGCCAGCCTCTGACTGGTTCCGTTGGGATGGGGAGGGAACTGTGCAGATCCTCCCTGGCGATGGAAAACACAAGATGTAAAATTTCCTGTCAGGTTAGCTAAACTGAAACTTTGAAATTTTAACCTGAGTTTATGTAATTATTAAACTATCAAAGCTAATGTCTTGAGTATTCTCAAGAACAGCTACACCTTCTATTATTGTTTAGTCTGTTTTGTCTGAATAGGAAATCTCAAATCCATCAAGGTTGAAGGTCAGTCCTTATACTTAGAGAAGAACATGTATGATACATACCCCCTCATGGAAGGACATATTATTACTATGAAAGACCTTCCTACCAGCAGTGAGTATGAGCAGGATTAAGGTGTCAGAGCGCTCTCTCTCTCTCTCTCTCTCTCTCTCTCTCTCTCTCTAACACCATACACACACACTTGTATTGGGTCTCTTGAGTTCAAACCTTAGTTTCAGATCATTTTATCAGGCTGATTTACTTGTATGGATGGGGCCAAAAATAAGCATTGATTCTCAAATGATTTACTTTCTATGAGTCAAAGTAAGGGATTAAATAAATACACTAACTGAAATGAAGCTTGGTACTATTACCATTTTGTTCAAGACAAATGAGAGTGGTGATCATAGTAAAAATGTATCAATTGCTACCATCATCCAAAGTAGTAACTAGGTCACTGAGAATACACTGTGTCTAAAAGCAGGCTCCACACCATGGCAGTGCTCACCTCCACTTTCAGGTTACTGGGTTACTGTGCGAATCCCTCGCGGAAGGGCGTGGCCCTGTCTTGTTTGTTTCTAGGCACCCACATCTCCTCTCACCAACGGGTCAGCGAGGGCTGTTTCAGATCAGTTCACTTCACCTGTGGGCAGGTGCAAGCACGTCTCTTCCAAAAGATGGGACAAGAGTGATAGGACAGGCTGTTATTCCAAAGGGCAAATAATTAAATGTAGTAACAAACGATGAGCTTCCAATGAAAAGGAGCATATATGTGGATAGTAGATAAATCTATAGATCCAGATATAGGTAAAGAGAGTGATAAACAGGTATATCAATATATAGAAGAGAGACATATAATCTTGTCCATAGAATGGTTCTTCTAGGGAGGAAAATTTTTCTTTGCCTTTCCCCCACCCCACACACAGACCAGGTCACTGAACACTGGCAACGAATGAGCAGCAGGTGCCACGGCCAGATGGCCGGCTGGCTGCTTGGACATTATTAACTTGTGCTCAGGTGGCTGTATTTCTTTAAAAGTCTTCGATAGTCAGTCCCTCTTCTTGTTTTACTCAGCCATGAGTGGGCAGTTCAGTACTTTATGCTGTTATTTTAATTAAGAGTGTACATCCATGAAAAATAAAGGGATGAATGATTAGCTATCTGACGCCTTTGGTGTAATTAAAACAACGAAGTGCGGGCCTTCAAAGCTTAACTCGTGGTGCCGACCTGGCTGCGCCAGATGTATGACGAGAGAGTAAATACTGATTATTGACCATCTCAACAAAACATTTTTATTTGAGACATTCTCTGGTACAGAAAGTAGGAAAAAGTTTAAATATGTAATGGACAGGTAAATTTGGGAATGGCAGTTTCAAAGCTATTACATAAAAAGAGAGGTTTCAGCAATATTCAGGGTGAGTGCTGCAATTGAAACCCTCTAAGGTTACTTTCCCAGCATGTTTTTAACTTTCCCTCTATGTCTTTAGCATCAGACACATCAAAGTCATACTTCAACCCAGCCAGCATGACTCAGTGGTTGAGCATGGACCTATGAACCAGGAGGTCACAGTTTGATTCCTGGTCAGAGCACAGGCCCGGGTTGTGGGCTCGATCCCCAGTAGGGGCCATGCAGGAGGTAGTCGATCCATGATTCTCTGTCATCGTTGATGTTTTTATCTTCCTCTCCCTCTCTGAAATCACTAAAATATATATATTTTAAAGTCATACTTCAGGAGCATCTTGAAGCACTGTTTCAACACACACAACATGGTCAGTGGAAAAGAAACAGTGGCAGGTCACAAAGATACAGCTATTAAAGGCGGTCTCTCATTTTGAAGAAACAGTAGGCTGACCCCAGGGTTAAAAGCAAAGGCCAGCCCTGCTGGCCACAGCTACTAACGTTTTGTACTTTTTAGAGAAATAATTGTCACACATTGGTAAGAGCATTCATATTTTGAGCATGGGAAAAATGCCTCAAACACGGCACCTATGGATATGTTCTGTGGGAGAATCAATCTATAAGATGGTCTGTAGGGAACATTTTTTAAAAATTGGTCTTCTAAGACATCATCTGGTTATCATTTCAAAAGAATACAAATTCAAGAAAAGACTTTCCAAAGGATAGCAGACTTATTTTATTTCTCATGTTTCATTCGGCAAAGAGTCTCAGCTTTTCTCCTGCAAAACAAATAGCACAGAGGGTAGATAAGCAGTGGCCTTCCAATTAAGTTTCCAGGCAGAGTTCTGTAATTGTCATCCTGGTATTGATATGCCAATTTTATAAATGAGGTCAAAGGACTCCAGTGGCTTTTCCCTGGGTGCTTACGGTGGGGAGAGGTGGGTGTGCAGTGGGCAGGAACGACATGGTGTACGGATTTCTTGGTTCTGCTTGTCTTACATTCTGTGGCTGCGTATATCCCACGGCCTGAGGACAAAGGATCCCACACACTCTGACTTTCTCACCTACCAATGCAATCAGCTCTTCTTGCCGAGATCATATACAAGCCCCTTGTGACTAAACCGAAGTGCTCCTTGGAACCCTTCTCTTACATCATCTCCTAGTGTTTTCTTCTCTTTCCATTTTTAGCCATTAAACAAAAATGTGGGGGGGGCGGGGATGGAGGAAGGGAGGATGACCAGTGTAGCTCAGGAGGTCATGGCTGGGTTCCCAGTCAGGGCACATGCCCAAGTTTCGGGCTCAATCCCCATGTGGGGAGTATGCAGGAGGCAGCTAGCTGGTCAGTGATTCTCATCATTGATGTTTCTATCTCTCTCCTCCTCTCCCTTCCTCTCTCTAAAATCAATAGAAACATTTTTCTTTTTTTAAAGAAAAGGTCTCTAGGCATGGTCTTTTTCTGGCTGCTCCCTCTCCTGGTTTTCTTTCTTTTCTCCTCAGCTGCTTCCTCTTAGGCAGATTGCTAGATGGCTCTCAAGAGAAGGTAAAACACTGGTGGTCAGAAGGCAGTGGGATGACATACCCAAGGCACTCAGTGAGCTGTCAGTCAAGAATCCTCTCTACAGAATGCCCATGTATTTCTTACTTTGGGTGATGAAGCAAAATCACTTCATCTGAACACTCATGGCCCTAAAAATTCTCAAGTGTTCCATGGAGAGAAAAAGAAGAAAAGAAATGAACTTTAATCCAAGGTTTTAAATGGATTATAACCGAATGCTATACACTTAAACATATCCTGTTATTTATTTCTTATAAAAACTTTTAAATTAATTTTTGAATGCAGTTTATCCAAAAACACATAGCTGAGGTCTTCGTGAAGTTTCAAAGATTCTAAATTCTATATGCCTTTCAAAATTCCTCCATGTAAGAAAAAAAGTAAAGTAAAATTCCCTTTTAAAATAAGGCCATCCAACATTTATGGCACAAAATAAAGTAAAAATTTGGAATATAATAGTAATACTACTATGGTATTAAATATCTAGAGCATATGAAAGATGAATATTCACGAAATGAGAAAACGTATGTACTGCTTTCGAAACCAAGCTAGTTAAAATGTTCAGGTGATATTCTCATTTCTTTTTGCAATAACTCACCTCACCAGGATGTCCCCTACAACAGAGTGAACTTTGAAGTTCATGAAATTTGATTCCGTGTTGGCATATCAAGCTGACTTCAAAGGGATTTACACTGCTTAGGCATTTCACCGAGTTCAAGAAAAAGAGAATCTCAACTTCCTGTGAAATCGAACTTCAGAGCACCTGGGACCTTCACCGAAATCAGACACAACTGGGTGTCAAAAACGGGCATTTGAAGGGACAGCTCAGTTCACACGGAGCACTTCCTTTTCATTTCCCGTTGGGTGACTATTTATTGTGACGTGACAATAGGAGAACTAAAAGTCGGAAGTTTAGTATTTTGGAGATAAAGTGTTGCTGAAACACATCTTTAATTCCAGGTAAGAGACAACACTTGTTTTTTCTTGCCCGTCCCTCTGTGCGGGACTGGTCTAGCAATCCCACTTTTATCTTCCCTACAAAGACTAGCCCTAAAGCGCCACTTAGTTTTCATAAACATGAGCTTGGGAACTTGATTGCATTTAATTTCACACTTAAATCTGCAGCCTGAGAATTACTTTAATCACTTGCAGAAGTTTTCTTCAGTGTGTTTTGGCCTTTTGTTTTTTTCACCCTTGTGGTTCTGGCCTTCCACTCCCCTCTCTCCTCCCCATTCCAGTGTAGTAGTGTTAGAATTTACAGCTGTGGAAGTGTTGCTTTAAATGCCCACTCAAATTTATTTCAAAGTGAAGATTTTTTCTAAAACCAATTATTAAAAATGTATTAGAAATTACAAAGCTGATTTAATAATGTACTTTCTGTTTCCCTGAGCTAATAATTATATATAGATATAGATATACATATAGATATATAGATAGATATAGATATCTATATCTTTATAGGTATCTATATCTATATATCTATATCTATATATCTATATCTATATATATGGAAACAGAAGGCCTGACCTGTATTAACACTTTAAGTGCCCAGCCTGTTTTGTCTTCCGAATGGAAAGTATAGTGTCAGTCACTGGTGATGGACTGGGCGCTTAAGGTGTTAACCTCCTCACTGGGGTATACAATTTCTGTGATTACAGTGGCAGCTTTCTGTTTAGTAGCCCCTATTATGCTACAATGTCCACTCTATTTCCTCTCCATCTTAAAGCATTTTTTTCATAAAGCTTTGGATGATGGTTTTCTAATAGAAAATGCATTCTTCAAGTTATGTTTATTTCGGTTCAAAAACATTCATTGAATTTCGTGTTTACCACTCAGGGTAGTGAAGTAGCAAACAATAAAGTGAAAGTAGCCCTCGTCATTGGGAGTCTTATTACCATCACAGGGATGAGGATTTACAGTCTGTTTACTTACAAACAGTCATGAAGCGGCAAGAAGAAGACCACCCGTGAGTGCAAGAAGAAACTCAGAAATGTAGTGGGACTGAGATGGTTCTGGGAGGAGAACACAAGCGCCCAGTCTACAAGAAGATGGGGAGCCTGAGTAGAGAACAGGAGAGAGGTGAGGGGGCAGCACGCACAGGTGGGGCAAGGGGCTTGGCCACTGGGAGGCAAGAGGGAAATGCAGTTCACAAGGCGGACTAGAAAGGTTCCAATATGGTAGGAAAAAACAACCAAAAATAAGACTCATGTATGCTTTCCAAAGGCGTACAGTGTGATTGGTTTAAGTATTCCTTGTTCTTACTCAAACATCCTTTTGCACATCACTGGGGAGAAAGGTGGCCGTTGGCCATGCCCGCAAATTCCCTCGCATGCGACTGAGCATGCCAAATTGGGCTGTCAGAATTCAGGAAGCGGAATGTCACCATTTCACACCGGTGTGAGCTTGCAACAGCGCGGATACCCGACGGCAGACATCGAGACTGCTATTTGGAAAGACATAGAAAGTGAAGCATGTAAATGATGATGAAATGCAAAATTGCTGAAATGGTATTACAAAGTTTTCTCCTTGCTTTTGAACTCATTCCTTACATCCTTGACTGGAGACTACTTATCCTGGAGCCGGCGAAATCATCCCTAGGTACTTTGTGGCAAAGCACAAGGAGCACGCGTGAGCACTGAACAGGGACATAGACATTCATCAGCCAATAGGATTACCAGCAGCGCTCAGAAATATGCACGGTATTTCAGTTAAATTGCCCTTGCTTGCATTTGGTTGCCATCCCTCTGACTCCTGGCAAAGGATTCTTGCTTCTCCCGGAAAATGCAATTAGGATCTGAGTAGTGTATGCTGTTTCTTTCACCATAGGTGCTGATTTGTATAGAGGGAGAGGCAGGCAATCCTGTGTATTACATAATCAGAGATTTGGCTTAAAAAAAAAAATCAGTGGGGTCCGTCCTCTGTATTTGCTATTTGACACTCAGCAATTTCAAAATATATTAAGACTCCATGTTATCTCAGTCAAAGATGCACATGTTCCTATTTTTTCAGTAATAAATGGTCACATTAATCATCTTTTTACCCATTAATCGTTTACACCCACTGCTACCGTGGTAGTTGCTGGGACACAGCAATCAGATGCAATTTGTATTAGACCCATTAGTAGTATTTCTACTAATTTAGCTCCATGTCATAACCATTAAGAGGCATTAACACACCTCACTTTTTCATGCAAAAACGCAAGCACACAATCTCTTATGTTGTTGGAACACTGCAGAAACCATATTGCTGTGGCTCTTAGATCTAGAGATGACTTCCTGTACATTTATTCTTCAATTCAATGCACATTCACTGGGTAGTATTTACCAAACATAGTGCTAATTACTGAAGACACAGGAGTGAATAAGTTCCTGTATTCAAGGAGCACATATGACTAGCAGAGTAATTTGCAAATGCTTTTCTAAGATGTAATATTTAAAAATCATTGTTGATGTACATGTGAATGTGAATGCATCCACATCTACAAATGTCTCGTTGGGTGTCAGGTTATCCTCTGAAGTAAAAAGGAAACCAGAGACCAGAAGATGCTGGTGTTCTCGTCTGTGGGTCTCACCAAATATACTGAGTTCAGTAATTTTTTAAAACATCTTAACAGATTCACAAATGTGACCAACTGAGTCAGAGTTGCCTTACTAACTTAGTTTTTTCCTTTAGGATTTTCATGTGATAGTACTCCTAGTTTCTAAAGGAGTAATTGCTTTCTTTGGCATAAGCCCATTTTTCTTTACCACATTTTAATATTGGTTAATAATGAAAAGGACACCCACTTCCCAGAATTATTGAGAAAATTATGAGGGAGAATACATTTTTGGCCTGACTACTTATAGATCTTCTCTTAAAGGAAGAAATATATCCTGATACAAGCATAGAAACTATATGTATTATATAGAACTCGACTAATGACCTAGGGATGAAAAGAGGGTTCTGCAAAAAACTAAACGGTAACAAAAAACTAACGATGAGCAAGGTTCCTATTGATCCCTTTAAAAGTAAAATTAGAGAATCAGAAATAGCAATTATCTATATATCTAAGAGCCTAAGCAGCCAGCTGACCAGCCAGTAGCTATGACATACAATGACCAGGGGGCAGACACTCAGTGTAGGAGCTGCCCAGCAACAGCAACTTTGCAGAGTGCCCTCTTGCACTCCAGGACCCCTTGGGGGATATTGGACTACCGGTTTCAGCCTAATCCCCGCAGGCCAGGCTGAGGTACCCACCTGCCGGAAGGACCCTGATTACTCTGCAGACATCCTTGGAGCCCCAGCTGCAGGTGCAGCTGGCCAGGGAGTGACCTCAGGAGGTTGGCTCCAGGGCGTGTCTGGCCCATCTTGCCCAGTCCCACCCTGATGGCCACCTTCTAATTACTTCCTTTCAATGTACATGAATCCATGAACTGGGCGGGTCTCTAGTATCACCATATGTCTACATACCAAGACACAGACTATGGATGTCAAACACGAAATCCTACAAAATGTAATAATAGCAACATAGGTGCTTTGGTGGGTTTGAGAACTCACCAAAAGCCACAAAGAATAATATCTAATTCAAAAGAAATGCATTCCTTAGCAAAATGTAGTGCTAGTATCTATGTAATAAAAGCCAGTGGTCATATCGCCGTAACGACCAAAGATCAGTCACCAAGCGGTGCCTTGATGCTGCATCCCTCAGCACTGGTGGGACTTGACTCTGGGTCCCATGACACCCCAGGTCTGAGTGTCGAGTGATCTCACGTACTGGGCCCCTAGTGGTATAAAATGAATGTATATTTCATGAAAATCATGGGCAGGATAATTAAGGTTCAACGGTACAGATTTTGTAAAATATGCTGTGCAGTCGTGGACAGTGTTCCTCAGTAGTTAGTGTGTTAGCGCAAACTCCAGAGGATCTCAGGTTTGATTCTTGGTCAAGGGCGGCATGTGCCTGGGTTGCAGGTTTCATCCTGGCCCATTTGGAACAAATGGGGAGGCAACCAATTGATATTCTCTCTCACATGGATGTTTCTCTGTCTCTTAATCCCCCTCCCTTCTTCCTTTTCTCCCTCTCTCTCTAGAAAATCAATGGAAAAAAATATCTTCCTGTGAGACTTAACAACAAAAAATACACTATGCAATATGTAACTAATTAAAAATTTAAAATATACTCCAAAGTAATATCTATAGGTGCAATAAAGCAGTACTATAAAGAAAGGAGATAGTGGAGATAAGCTTTAGGAAGTTTGCATTTTATGACATTCACGCCCTCCTATTGCTCTGTCTTGTTGGTGGATGTGCCATATTTTAGTTGACTAGTCCCTTCTGAGTCCCTTTGATACTTTGTTATCTACTAGGCTTCTTGTTAGTCAATATAAAAATCTTTCTACTTAATAGGTGAGTTAAGCTTGTTTATGTGTTAGATATGACTGACATTTGTCTTGTTCTGTGCTGACCATTTTATATAGACAGTATTTTATTATGGGGTTGATTTACTTACTCAGTCTTTATTTTTCTACTTAGGAAGATTTTTATTTAAATATTTACCTTTCTATAATAAATATTAAAGACAATAATCTTTCTTTTTTGCTATCATTAGCTGTTGACCCCCTACTGTGAGTAATAAGGAAATTAGTTATTAACCAGTTTTCTTCTCCCCTCTTTCCATGGCATTTCCTCTCTTTACTCTCAATAAACTGTAAAGGAATCAAGAGTTTATTCTACCTTCCATGTGACCCCCTCACTTTCTTCTTCTTTTTTAATGATTATAACCTTCTTACACCATCGGAGCATATGGTTATGATATACTTACTCTCCTTTACAACCATTACTGTAACTGCTTATCTCTTTTTTTATAACCTTTATTAATCTTGGTTCTGAAAGATAATGGATCCTTGTATTCATCACTAGTACTTTTATTGATGTCTATTCTGTGATTTGATAATCGAATCTAATTCTTTAGTAATTCCTCAGAAGTGTGTATGGAAATAATATTTTCTGAGTAAGTTATTGTGGAAATACAGTATTCTTGCATATTTATAAGAGTTGGGTTAAAATTCTTAGCTCATGTTGTCTTTTCTATAGTGTTCAAGGTGCTATTCATTGTCCTCTGGTATAAATTTAAAATGTCTAATAAATAATCTAATGTCCCTGACTGAGAAGTGACTTTTCCTAGAGGTCAAATTCTTGTAATCCAGTAGTTTTATCAGCATATATGTGTTTACTGTTTTATATACATTTTCTGAAATATATACTACATGCTCTTTCAATATTTCATTTTGGAACTATTCTTCTGAGAACATATTTAAATTCAAAGCTGAAATTTGAAAATAATCAAGGATTTATTTTAAATGTACATTTACTTAAAAAGCACTTTAAAATTTAAATTTAAAATGTAGTACATTTTCTGTGTCATTGACTTCGTCTGCCTCTCAGAGGACACCTAACAGAGTCCACTTTCGCACTTTAGGTTCTTTCCCCTTAAGCCTAGGTGGGTTTCTGACTTGCAACCAGGAGAATGTGACGGATGTGATGCAGCATGATCCCCAGGGCCAAGTCAGAAAAGACCGCCGTGCTCACCTTGCTCACTGCAACATGCGTGCTGAAATCTGAGGCTGCCATCCTGAGAGGGAGCCCAACTACCCACATGGGAAAGCACATGGGCGTGTCAGGACTCGGTGGTAATAGGGACGGAACATGTCAGTAATGTTCAGCTTCTTGGTTTTATGACGGTTACATAAGTGCACTCAGGATAACTGGCTGAGTTGGATTCATGTGACTTGAAAACGGTGTTTAATATTACATTTTGAGTTTGAAAGTGCCCATTTGTAGACCTTCATTGTCTATATATCAATGAAATATACCTCTGTGACAAGAGATGAAGAAACTCAATAACAAATAAGGTTAGAAAGCAAAGGGACAGGAATACCATGGAATGCAGTCATAATTTCCTATAAATGGAGCATTTGACATCCCAAGATGCTCAACATTATGTACATTAGGAGCTCAATTAGGCGGTTTTATGACTCCTTGTTCTGTTCTCGGTGCCTACTTATATGGTCATCAGTAAAACTATGTCGCTTGTTCTTGACTCTATTGCATTACGAATATAATATATGAATATTAACATTTACCACAATCTTTAGCTTCTGAACATACTTACGTTTATGTTTCCGGTTCTTATAAAAACTAGTGATGAATACAAGGATCCATTTTCCTTTTTTATTCGCTGCTGACCCAGCAAGTTTCAGGCAGTTTTGAGCTCAGAAGACCCTTTTGATCTTAGAGACCTTGTAAGTTTCTATGCTTACGAGCTCCTCCAGCTCCACTGAAAAGCCACAGACTCTGGGGTTGTTTCCCATTAGTGGGTGTAAAGGCTTCCATTTCTGCCTGTTCCCTGTCTGCAGGAATCAGGGTTTATTAGGTATTTTTTCTGGCACATATGACAGGACTTCATCAAACTGCTTCCCACTGGGTACAAAGATATTCTTAGGTTTCCAGAGAGAAGTGTCTTTTACCATGACTCCTCTGTCCTTTTTCTCATTTTAGGTCACTTTTCACTTCTTTTCCATCCACGGAGATTAATCCAGCAGTTTCTAGATGACCATGTACAATTAATCAGAACAGCTCCAGCCGGCGTCCGCGAGGCAGTGGTCTGCGGGCTGCTCCCAGAGCCTTGTGATGCGATACCATTCCTTCTGATCCCCAGGCTAGCATTCTATGATGTTGTTATATTAGAACGCGGCACTTTAGTTTTCCCACCGTTATGATTTCTGTTGTTTTCATGACTGAAAGTGATACACACCCAGTATTTAAAAACCACAAACTGCAGGCAGGCGGGTGCGCTCAGCTGGTTGAAGCATCGTCCTGTACACAGAAAGGCGGTGGGGTTTGATTCCCACTCGGGACACATAGCGAGGCTACGGGCCTGTGTGGGAGGCAGCTGATCAGTGTTTCTCTCTCACATCAGCGTTTCTCTTTCTCATGGAATTAACAATCCTGTCCATTGTACTCCAGGACACTTGGCTTTTTCTTGGATAATATTCCCTCTGATTACAGCCTAAGAAGGCATTGGAGTGTGCCCTTCTGGTCCTTGAACAAATTCTCTTACCTTAAGAGTTGGGGGACTAACGGAAGTTTTAGGTCTAGAATACGCAGTCTTTTTCATCAAGGCGCATGGCAGGTTGGTAATGCATCTCGCTCTAAAACGTCACTAGTTTTTATCTCTTCGATTCCAGTCAGCTCTACGTGACAATAGCCAAACTGGCACTTCTTCCTGAGATATACCCCCCTCCCTCTTGCTAGGCTACATTTAGGGTCCTAGAGTTTGTCAGGCTTCCACGAGACCACAACAGTGTGCTCGCATCTTCAAGAACTGTGTCCAGATGAAAGGACTTACTGAGCGAGGGCCACTTAGTAAAATCAGACTTGAGGAAAGGTTGGGCGTTTCAGTCTTTGATTTAGTCTCGTCCTGAGGTTGAGTGCCTATGACCACACCCTCGATTCGGTGTTTACTTTTAGGTCTGACTGTAACTGGAGAACCTTTTACCTGCCAGAGATGAAGAGCAAAACACAGTTCCGACTGCGAATCTCTGCGTTTCTCTCTCCTCCCTCGTTTCTCACACAGAAACCCTCTCTTCCTGAGCTCGTTTCTTCCTCGGAGAACATTCCCAAATGGAGCGAACAATGACCCACTCAGGCTGCCGTTCTTTTGCCCCAAGCCATTTTTATTTTTTACCTACTTCATCCTTCAGCCGACACTACAGACTGTTGGAAGGTATTAGGGATGGACTACGTGAGGGCCATCAGTTCCACAGGAAGCTATGCTTCCATTTCCCAGAACACTCAGAAGAACCAGGGGGATATGAAGAGGTGTCATCACTGACCCACTTTGAGTTTTTCACAGCCAGTCTGTTCCAGGTATGTAGCAAATGTGTCTGCAGGGCGACAAACACAAAGGCAGGTTTAACTCCAAGAGGACCTGGAACTTAGCTGCCTGTTTATTGCTGCAGCTGCAATATGGACGCCTGGACCCACAGTCTCTGGCCCACCGACGCAGAAAGGAGTCCAAAGGTGCCAGCCAAGCAGAGGAGAGCGATGTTGGGGGGCACTCAGTGGCAGGTCCCTTTCTTGATATCTTCCCTCAGCAGAGAGGCCCTTCCGTGCCAGAATCCGTGCAATCATTTGTCATGCAAATGATCCACTTCGGATGCCAGGGGATGAGAAGACAATGAGACCTGGGACAGCGGTGCGCTCACCAAATGCCGCCCAAAACGAGATTCTGTTGGAAAAATGCGCAGCTGTTCATGGCTGGCAGCTTTATTGGAGGAAATAAAACACCCAGATGTGGAGCCACAGGTGTTTGCATTGGCCTTTGCTTTCTTTCTTTCTTTCTTTTTTTAATTCTCTAGTGGCATATTAGGCTAACAGACTGCATTTTGAGGGTCTCATTGCCCTATAAATCTCTTTTGTGGAACAAGAAATTGAAAATAGAATGGAATTTTGACCATGGAAATATTATAGAAGGGTGACACTTACAAATGATGAATTCTTCACTGCCAAGCCGGTAAGTCTCTGGAAAACTTCCAGTTGGGTCTGTTTTTAACCCAGGTATTCAGCAGCCTCTCTGTATCCTCAAAGCTTCACGTTGGTCCATGTCATCCCGGAGCAAGGACAAGGTCCAGGAGAAGAACATGGGATTGTACCCTGTTAGAGTCTCTCTACCCCATCCATGCATTTCAGAGCTGGTGAAGCTTCTCCTGACATTTTTATGTACAGTCTCTGCTTTCCTCTGGACCCAGGTATGGGTCTAAGATAGCTGCCCAGCACCGTCCTCAAGATCCTAGTCTAGTACCTTGATTTTGTCATACGGATGAGGTCTTCATCCCTGGGTCCTACTTCCTTGAGGACAAGTTCCTTCATGAGATGCTCCTTACTGCCCTGGAAATAGGCTTCTCTTGAGCCATCCTACCAGTTTGCCAGTTCTACCTAAACTCCAATAGCAGTTCATCCTATGTAATTAAAGCCTAATATGCAAGTTGTCCCCTCTACTGGGAGTTCGACCAGGGTACGGGGCCAGCTGGCCAACCACCCTCGCCAGCCTGGCCCAATTGGCCCCGATTGGGGCAGGCTGGCTGGACCCCACCCATGCACAAATTCATGCACCAGGCCTCTAGTAAATCCATAAGTATTTAAGGAACCTCTACCATTGACTAGACATGTCAAATGAGTTGTTAACTACTCACCATGAATTATTCACTGATACTTATTTGCTGAAAAAAATATTTCCCTGCATGGCTGTCAGAAACAGAATCCAGTATAGCATTTGCCAGAGGGAAAGGAGGATGGGGGAGGTGGAAGAGGGTGAATGGTGATGGCAGGAGGCTTGACTTGGGGTGGTGAACACATAACACAATATACAGATGGTGTAGTATAATATTGTACACCTGAAACCTATGAAGTTTTGTTAATCTATGTCATCCTAATAAATTCAGTTAGAAAAAAAGGAAAAAGAATCCAAAAAGACTAATGTATTTAATTCATTTTAGCAAAAAAGGAACCAAAAAACACAAGACTAGACATAATAATGAAATAATGTTTGCTCTAAATACTATGTTTTGGCTCACTGGTGAGGTGGTGCATGGGCTGCCCTAGGTGTTATTGACATTCTGTGAGTGTTGGCGTGTGTCAGAGCGTCCCTAACCCCACCCCATCTGCCACCTTGCCCTTATCCAAGGACTGGGGACCTCACAGTGCACTTACTATCCTCTCCAAGCAGATCCTCTCCACAGCCTCATCAACCCTCCCACAGTCTTGACCCTCTCCCTTAGAGTTGCAAGTGGTGAGTAATGAACCTTGGCTTTCAGAAGTGTTTTCAAAACACGTTTTTAAACAGCTGGCAGGTCACCTGGATCTTCCCTGCAGGATGGGAGGGTACTTCACATCCCCCGAGATGGCTTTTGAAGGCTCTGCTAAAGCTCAGAGACAAAAGGGAACATTGCTGCTGCCTGCTGTGAATCACTGTCTGCATCTTCCACTTCATCAGTAACACTCAGGCTCCTGTCCTCGGGGCTCAGCAAATGTGGGGCAGTGTTGAGCACATGCTCTTAGCACTACCAGGGAAAGAACTGAGCAGGTTTCCTGTTCATCCTTTCTCACGCTTCTCTCTGTTGTTAACACTTTTCACGGAATGATCCTTAAGATGCCATTCTCTCATCGGTCCAGTAAAATTCCCCCTGCTAAGTTCCCCCCACCCCTTTTTATTCTCAATAATGAGAATCGGTGTAGATCTTGGTATGCAGCAGGGTGGGGAACGTCTGGCCCGCGGGCCATCTAAGGCCTTCGAAGTCATTTGACCTGGCCTTGCCAAGGCGTCGGGGGTGAGTTAATTAAATGTGTGACTGAGTACACCAGGCAAATTTTTAAGCTGGTAACTTTTGTATGGCCCACGAATTATGTCAAATATGAATGGCCCTGGGCTGAACAAAGGTGCCCAACCCTGGTCAACAGGGTGAAGGAGGAGAGGAAAGGCTGAGCCCCATGGCACTGAGATGCTGACCTAGAAGTAAACTTGAGAGCTAATCACACAGTGGCTTAGCGTTTGTTAACCACCAGCTTTTCTTCCCTCCCCCCCTTACCCCATTTTATCATCTTTTTTATTCTTTTTCTATCAAGTTCCCTTCTCCAACTCATCAGCTCAATGGGAAAGGATTGTAGAAGATGAAAGCCTTCAAGATGATCTCATTCAAATCCAGCAGGAATCTTCCTTTTTCACTTACAATCTGTCTGACATTATCCACTCGGCGCCTCCGCACTAGAAACTCGCCAAAAAAGAGAATCGATGCACCAGAGGAGAGGAAACGGGCAGCGGACAGTGGCCCAGGAGCCCAGGCCTTCCTTAAATGAAGCAATGGCGCCGGGAAGGCCTTTATTGAACGTGGCAGGGAGAAGAAATCTGTGGAAATTATTCTCTTCACTGAAACATTTCAGGAGATCAGAATGGAAATCATTTCCTAGGGCTCGCTATTTCAAGCCGTGCCCGTGGCCCTTAATATTCTGTAAAGAAAAAGAGAAATCTCTAAAGCTTTGATTCAGGTTTTTGGGCCGGATACACTTCCACAAGAGCAAATGGTTATTCTCGAATTATCATGGAGTTAAAAACAGGGTTCAATGCAGTCACCTTTGTTGGATTTTTTTTATTTCTTCCCAGAGAGGTATCATTCTCACAGCAATCCAGTTAACGGTCCACGAGTGCGTTGAGGGGAAAAAGAAGAAGAAAAACGAAGCCGTGGACACCCACAGAGAAACCCTGGGAGTAAATATTGAAAACAGCAACTACCTTTCAGATGGCACTTCCCAATTTAGAAAGAGTTTTCACATTTTTAATCTTGCATCTTAAAGGAAGTTATCGTCCTGGCTTTGAAAACGAAAAGAACACAGCGCAAAGAGGAAAGAGGAAAGATTTGCCCAGTATCACATAGCTGCTTAATAATAGAACTGGGCCTCCAACCCTGATTTCAGACGCCTTTTGTACCAATTCAAAGGCTTTTTAATCTTTTTTATTTTATTATTTTTCTTTTTTTGCTACACTGTAGATGCCTTAAGCAGATGTCCCAAGACCCACTCAGGAAAGAAACTGAACTAACACAATACATACACTCAACAAAATTACCAATTGGCTACCGCACCAGGTCAGCAGAGATGAATGTGTCATTGCAAAGACCCATGAAACCTTTGAGATGGCAGCTTAATGGTTGTCTCTTCAGTGGGAAGCAGAGAATTGGTCAGTGGGCCCTTCTAGAGTTATCCGGATCCGTGTCTTGAATTGGTCTTACAACCCAGTGAGCCTTTCACAAAATTCACAGAGCTCTATTTTTACCAGTAGCATCCCCTACAGTGCACATGTGCGTGCACAATACAGTCCACACCTAATGTACGAGTATATTGAAGCGTTTTATTTATTTCAGAAAATCGGTTCATTTGTGTGTCAGCTGAGGGTCTGTAAATTACTATGTTGACAATGAATAAAAATCTCTGCATAAATTATCTACTCTTAGGCACTGGCAAATAGCACAGCACTGTGGCTGTGTTAGTGACTCTTACCACCACGTAAGTGACTGTGGCAGAAATATATTCGTACGTGCCGCCAGGGAGTGTGTGATGCCAAGCAGCAGCCAGAAGGATATGTGGTCTGTGGGTAGCCTTAGCTACCATGGTAACAGCTCAGGAGCGTGCAGGTGAGAAAGGGCTAACGCTGGAGGGATGGAGTACTTGTTATGTAGGCTCAAGAACCAGGGCAAAGGAGTAGAAGGCTCGGGTCACTGAAATAGAGACATTCATTTGACAGTATTTAAAAATCACTTACTTTCCTTAAGAATCTAATAGGTTAATTGTGTTCCCCTGAAAGAGTTAATGAACTTTTAAGCCCCAATACCTGTGAATGACACCATACCTGGAAACAGGACCATTGCAGATGGAACGGGTTAAGATGAAGTCCTACTGGAGCAGACTGGGTCCTCAATTTGATGTGACAGTGTCTTTGTAAGGAGAGGGAAATTGGGACACAGACATCAACAGCCGTGTGATGTCGGAGGCAGAGACTTGAGTGATACATCTACAAGGAATGTCTGGAGCCACCACAAGCCAGGAAGAGGCGAGGAAGGAGCCTCCCTTCTGAGCCTTCTGAGGGAGCATGGCCCTGCCAACACCTTCACTTCAGACTTCTGGCCTCCAGAACTGTGAGTGAATACACTTCTGTGGCTTTAAGCCACCTTGTTTATGGCAATTTGCAAAGCAACATTAGCAAACCAATGCAAACACTAGGTACTAATGTCACCGACTCTTTAGTTGCTTTAGTCTACTGGTACCTTGGTGATCATAAAGATTGGATAATGTGTGGCATAGGGTATTTTACAGGAAAAGACAACCCCAAAGTCTTGTCAGAAACTCTCTACAAAAATTCCTGGTCAAGGGCACTTATCTGGGTTGTAGGTTGGATCTCCTGCCCCAATTTGGGCTCATACAGGAGGCAGCCAATCCCTGTGTCTCTCTCACATTGATGTTTCTCTCTCCCTCCCTCCCTCTCCTACTTTCTCTAAAAAAAAAAAAAAAAAATCAGTGGGAAAAATATCCTCTGGTAAGGATTAACAAAACAAGACATCTGGCTGATGATGAGGGCGGCAGCAGTCATCATGTTCCTGGCATCTGATCTTTAATCCGCATAAGGGAATATTATCCTCATTCTGTAGGCAAGGAAGATGAGGCACAAGTTAGGCATCAACACCAGGGGAACAGCCACAGTCCAAACCCAGGTCTCTCCGATTTCATGCCATGTTCTTTGCACTCCTTATACATCCACACAATAAAAAATCCAACTGGATTTTCTTCACCAGATTGGTTGCATGATTGGCCAAAGTTGCATTCTCTTAGGAATCAATGGAAATGCACTTGCCCGAATGTCATTGTATTTATTGGGTTTCTTTTGGTCCTGTCCATCAGCAGAAGGTCATTACCAGGGAGCCTATTTCTTCTCTTCTTCATTACTCCTCCGCATGTCTACTGCATGTCCTCTGTGTCCCCAAAATTGAATGGTTCCGACTTGCCTCTCTAGGGAAGTGGCATTACATACTGACAATAAGGAGGGTGGGCGTGGCCATGTTACAGTCCCCGTTTCAGGTCTGCCCCTCAGCACCTGTGCATGTGGCTCATTCGGGGCATCCTCGGAGGCCCGGTCTCCTCATTACAAACTGAGGGATGTAATACTTTATAGCATTACTATACAGGTTAGCGGTTTAGCATAATGGCAGGTACATACACCAAGTTATTATTACAGTTAAGCCTTCCGTGATATACTTTCCTTTGGAACTGGGAAACTGTGTTGATTATATAAAATTGACCACAAAAGTATGGGAGTTATATAATTTAAACCATCAGCTTCCTAGTTTCGGTCATCAAAGTGGATTTAAAAAAAGACATGGAAGTCAAAGAAGGCATTTTCTTTTCTGTATTATTTAAAGAATTTCCAGCAAATCAAAATACAAAATAGTTCTGAAAAGCTAATCTTCACAATAAGAATAAGTCTGTAAAGGTTCAAATTCTATATAAAAAAATTACTTATATAAGCAGATTGAACATCAAGCTGTTTCCAAATTCCCTCAGATAAAACATAATAGCCACATATTTCCCTGGCCAAACCACTTTGCATGACAATAGGAACTAAAGGGTAAAAATAAAAGGCATTTACTGGCATCTTTTAAATTTCAAATGTAGTCTATCCAAGAGATTGAATACTCCCAAAAAAAGTTCTGAGAAGAAAATGATGACGGTATTAAGGCATTAAGGGAGACCAAATATTTATACTTTCTTTTTCAAAATGCTATATCAACTCTCTAATTTGCCACTTCTTAAATGTTGTTTTTTGTGGTCATTAAGATTAAAGACAGTGAGGTAGCAAAGTGTGGTGATGGAGAGAGGACTCTGGCATCAGAATTTGGGTTATTATTTCATCTCCACTACTTAGCAGCTGGTAGAATTGGGCAGGCCACATATCCATTCACTCCTTAGTTTCCTCAGATACAAAATGTAAATGTGAATAATACTAATTTCATCGAGTAATTGAAAGTATTACATAGGTGCACATAACATGCTTTAAGACAGTGCCTACCACATAGAAGAAATGTATTTAATGTTTGTAATTATTATCATTATATCTTATAAAGAAATAGCACCTAGTAGCTATTAAAGAGAAATAGTAGAAACAGCTATCATGTACGGAACCCTTATGCTGAGCCAGGCCTATGGTGAGTTCTGTTTCATGGATGTACTAGGCCATAAACACTGTTAACTACCCCAGTTTGGCAGATGCTGGAACTCAGGCTACACAGAGGAGTTCGGTTGGCAGTCTGTAGCTGGGAGAGCCAGGATAGCTTTTGTCAAACACCTGGAAGGGCACCTGGGATCCAAAGCCTCCATCAGGCCTCCTCTGGCCTCCGGATGTGGCTAAGATTTGCACTTTGAGCACAGTTCTCAGCTGGGTTCTCTAAAGGAAGAGCCTGAAATAGCGACTTCAGTGCAATCACTTGTGAATCTGCTTTTGCCAGGGTGTATTTCTCGGTGAAGGAGAGATGGGGAACAAGACAGAGCAGGGAACGAAAGGGAAGCAAGCGTATGGCCTCCACTGGAGACTGGTTTCATCCTGGAGCATCAATGGTACCTACCACCCAGTTGCTCCCACCCAAGGCAAGGGGCCAGACCTTTGTATCCTGTACCCACTGTCAATCTGTCAGTAGGCACTCACAGGAGCTTGGGGTCAGGGGTACACCCTCTCCTGGGCCAGGCAGCTCCCATTCCTCAAAGCCAATGCTCTGTACTAGAAGCAGCTGTGAGCCTTGGACACCACTAGTCCCAGCATCTGGGGAAAGGCACACTGGCCCAACGAAGGGGCAGCAACAGCAGAGACTGTCGTCCACCCTTGATACCTGGTCTTTCTTCGAGGGGACCTAGCCGCTCCTCTAGTCAAAGGGTTTGTCGATGAGCATCGGCTCGGTTCTAGGCCCTTGGCAAGGGATCGGACTCTGCACCAGTAGGTGATCTCAGCGTCTGCTTATCCTTGTGCATTCAGGGTGCCTTGTTCTGCACCATTGAACATGAAGGGCTTGAGCATTGGTGGATATTGCTATCCATACGGCGGGTTGGGCTCCCTAGAACCACTGTCCTACAGATGCCAACAGATGGCATGGTTTTAGGGGAGTCAAAAGTTACATGCAGACCTTTGACCTGGGTGTCGGTGCCCCCAAACCCTGTGTTGTTCCAGAAGCAGCTGTCACTGCCTTAGCTGGTTTTGCTTAGTGGTTATTATCAGATTGTGGACTGAAGGGTCTCGGGTTTGATTCCAGTCAAGGACATGTACCTCGGTTGCATGCTGGATCCCCAGCTCCAGTTGGGGTGTGTGCAGGAGGCAACCAATCTATGTGTGTCTGTCTCTCTCTCTCTCTCTCTCTCTCTCTCTCTCTCTCTCTCGTCGATGTTTCTCTTTCTCTGTCTCTCCCCCTCCCTTCCATTCTCTCTGAAATCAATGGAAACAACAAAAAGTAGTCAACTGTTATTTACGTTTTCAGGACATTTTCTGACTACTTATGTATTTGGACCTGGGAACATCATGTTTCACAAGCATCACCAGAGGTCGTGGTGGGCCGTGGGCCCCTGGCCGCTACTCTGACCTTGCTGCTCATTCCGGTCATTGCATCTACCTTATTATCTGGCCCTGAAGCGCCTGCCACCACCTGACTTATGCTATTCTGGGTTCCCATCCTCCCATTACACAAGGGAGCCCACATCAGTAATGGAAGCTCCTCCCAGCAGAACTCGACAACCAGGGCCTGTTCCCAGCGATGCTGGTGTCCTCCTTATGGGAGCATTTCTCTTCATGTTGGAAATGACTCATCTTGTGGCTTTCCAGTCTTTTGTGGTGGATCCAGTCTAGGAGGCCCGATTCTTTATTTCATATCAAGCAGGATGGACAGATAGATTTCAGAAGGCAATAGTGGTTGAGGGTGAGCACCATGGAGGAAGGAATCTCTTTAAACCTTTATGCTTCAGCACATCCTGACCTCCATCTTTTGAACATGCAGCAACAACAAAAAGCCTTTGATGGAGGATAACTCATCCCATTTCTTAGTCCACCTCCATTAAGGCAATACATTCCAACACTGACCCCCCTCCCACCAACACCCCCAGAAAAGGGGTCATTTGGGGAAGAGACTGGTGGGTGGAGGCAGGAAGGAGACAGTTATGCTCGTTAATACCCCTGCTTAAGGGCCTTAGGATCATACTGTAAAAAGCTCCATTACTTTTCCTCCCAAATTGGAAACAATTTAGTTGCCTCTATGTGTTGTGACTGAAAACAAACCTGTCATTTGTTGGATTAGTAAATCGGAGGGAGAGAGAATATAGGCTACCGTGTGAATGTGATCTGTGAAATTCTAGTAACCAAATGCATTAGCTCCAATGTGCACAGGTTAATGCAAAGAAATACCACAATATTTCAGAAGATTATAGCCTGAAACTACCCCACAATTGCTTTCAATGACATGGTGGAGATGTGATTCTCTGTCCTTAAACTACGTGATCAGACTTTCAACGCCTGTGCATAAAGAAAAATTCTTTCCTAAGGAGCAACACAGATATCATCCGTAGAGATCTCCACATTTTGTGGTTATATTCTTGTTTGCTTATGTTCACTAGGCTCCAGGTAAAGGTGGTGAATATAGTCCAGTAGACCCCGCACCTAAATTGAGGGAATACTGTATTTCAAATTAGGCTTCATTATCAACAGCCACTGTAGAAACATCACATCAGAAGGACATGTGAGCCTTGACCAGTGGCTACAGTGTTGGCCCTCAGACTGAAGGATCTCAAGTTCGATTGCAGGTCAAGGGCATGTACCTAGGTTGTAGTTTTGACCCCCAGCCCTGTCAGAGTAACTAAGCATGAGAGGCCACTCATGGATGTGTCTCACATCTATGTTTCTCACTCTCTTCCCTCCCGCTTCCACTCTCTTTAAAAATCAATGGGAGAAAAAAATCGTCTGGTGAGGATTAACAACAACTACAAAAATAATTTCAAAAAAGAAAAAAGGACGCGAGCTTTTTAACTTATATTTTTATTCCCTCATTCTCACATTTCCTTCTCTTTCTATTGCATGTTTTGAAATCCTTTTGTTTCTTTAAAATTCTGCTCAAATGTCATCTCCTTTGTGAATCTGTGCTCCTACCAATTCACTTCCCAAGTGGGAAGACTTTCTTCATTATGTTCATTCTACCTGCCTTAGCTTTATTCTAGAACTATAACATCTTGTTGCAAATATTATTTACTAATTTGGAATCCATATGAATTGGTGATTCCCTTGAGGATGGGTATCCTTTCTTATTCTTTCTTTATCAGCAACTTGCACAGTGCCGAGAACTTATTAGACAGTGGCCAACAGTTATCTTCTGAGTGATTGACTATAGGAATAGATTTTGTCAGCAGTTAATACTGGGATACCTAACACGCCTTCAGCGGCTTGATCCCCAGGCTTCAGGTGTGGGCAGCATTCAGAGGATAAATGCCTCAGTGCTATGCAAGCCCACATGTGTCCTTCTTTGTCCTTCTCTCAATTTGCAAGTCCTAAATTTCCTTCAGCATCCTCTCAGGCTGCTCATTTGAGCACCTACAGGCCAGCTAAGCAATCACCAGGACCTCTGATTACTCCTGAGGGAGATACACGAGATGTGCCAAAGTACTGTCGCCCATAGAATGTGAACTGCGTCAGCGCGTGCTCAGTAACCTTCAGAAGGATGGCTCTTGCTGAAGGGACTCCACGCGCGCCCATTTCAGCCACCCTCAGTTGTTAACTGAGAAGGTTATTAGGTGACTTTTGAGCCCATTAGAAAACTTCAAGTGGCCAGCTTTTGTCTCATGTTTAAGACCCTTGAAACAATTGTCCACATTTATGTTTCAAAATGTCCCTGACCTCAGGCTTCACACAGCTTGCATTTAACTTTCTCATTCGCCTGAAAGTGTGCAGCCCCTCCCCATGGTTGCCCCAGGATGCTGTCTTTCCTCGG